>JARHVA010001967.1:2057500-2137500 GCA_037957365.1 Torreya grandis | reverse complement strand
CCACCTCAAAGAAAAGTCATTGATGTTTGTCAAAAATAATTTGTTCAAAATATTATCATTAGAGGCATATTCAAGGCATGTCTCATAAAAATATTGAAGATGCTACTCATGATCACCCTTACCATCATTAAATGTGAACTTAGGTGAAACAAAACCAACTATTAAGGGGTGCAAATATAATTCAAGTGAAATCAGATTATGTAACACATCTTGTGAATCAATGGCATGAGGATACCTTAAATCATTTTGCTCAATAGTATTAGCCTTATCATTCATGTTATTTATAACTTGAAGGAGTGTTTGAACCATATAACCATTAGGATTACAAATTGGAATTTGAGTAATCACCAAGGGAGATGTAAATATGGTAGAGATAGGCATTGAAGTTGGTATCTGAGTTAAAGAATTTGTTAGCCCCATGTTAAATGTGGCAATAACATTTTGGTCTTTAGGTAACAATGGTATGAAAAAATAACACACACCCAAACTATATGTAGGAGATGATGAAGTATCCAAGGGGAGAGATGTTTTAATTATGCCTTTTTACTTTTTAGTTTCTAATATAGTCATGATGATCTCATTAAGGTCCTCAAGATTATGATGAATGCATTCATGAAAAAATTCAATAGCCTACACTTGGTCATGTTCTATTATCTCATGTTAATTATTTTCATTAGACTCATGGTTTTCATTATTATAACCTTTTGTTATACTAACCTTATCATCATGGGGATCATTCTCAACATTAGTATCAACATGATCCATAGAATTATGTTCCTCATGAGTTTGATACATCCTGGGTGGTAGGAGTGTTACATCCTGATTCCTCTATAGACTTATTAACCTATTGATTAGTGGATTTTATGGTTGTTATTTGGTTAATTACTATTTTGGTTAATCTATATTTTCATATACTGATGTATGGAAAATTATATGTAGTTTATTTACATGATCATTAACTTATTGAGTTAGTTGTACTTGTATGTTATGTACATGATGATCATGTTTATTTATTCATTGTAATAATATATTACGGATTTTATATTGATTTAGGATAACTACCTTTATTGTTTCAAGGTGGATGCATGATAGATCCATCCCTCAGACTATGAGGGAGGGAGAGCATCATAGGAAAGAGTGGTGTAGATGGAGACATTAGGGGATGATAAAATGGAAACTCCATGCACACACCATAACTAGTATAATATGATTTTAATCATTATTTGATTTAATGTATTCTGGTATACTTTTGGTTTCTATTATATTATCTACATTTGAAAATGATTGATTCTCATGTTGATCTAGTTGTGTGTTTGGTAGTATGAGATTTAGACTCTTATATGTCATATTAATTGGTTTATTTCATGTGATGATGTTTCCATAATGTGTATTTGGAATATGTGCATATATTTTTTATGATACTAAGTATAATATGTTGTCTTGATAAGTGGTGTCTTATTTATAAGATACATTTCTTAGAGATAGGGAGCTTAATTATTTGTGTTAGTTGATTGTTAAATTTAATAATGTTTGGTTAATGATAATATTTTAATGGTTATTTTTTCTAAGTCAATGTTATAATATTTAAATCATTATTAATGCTAATAATCATAAAGTTTAGATGGTTATTGGGAATTAAATATTATTGTGAAATAATTGTTAATGTTAATATGCATAATGCATAAAATGATGATTATTATTATTATTAATTGGAATGTCAAAGTTAGGGTTTGTATTGGTGTTGACTTTATCTATTCGAGCATCATGAAAAATAAAACACTACAATTTTGGGTTACATGGACTGTCTTCGCTATGTTCAATTTCAATTTGGTGGAGGAATTTTGGAAGTTTATTAACATGTAAGAGAATAAAATGGGGAAAATAAATCCCTATAGAGTACATGTAAGATAGAGGATAAAAAATGATTAAATAAAAATTAGAAGAGGACATTACTAGTTTCCATCATTGTGATATTCTTTCCCAGGTAGGTTTTATTGTTTAAATTCATACATATATGGAATTAAAAAAAATTATGGTAAATAATCTTAAGGGTTTTGGTTTCTCATTATTTTAAATTTAGGAAAAACTATTGTTATATGCCTGGTATTGTGGATGGATCGACCATCCACAGAAGTAGGTATATGATTCCATAAACCCTAGTTTAAAATGGATATGCATATGAACTCTTTGCCATAATATTTATTTGATTTTTAATGTATAAAATTTTATATATGAATTTTTAAAGGTAAAAACCCATGATTAATATATTTATGGTAAAATTTGAGAGAAGTTTAATTCATTAGATTATTTGTAAATATAAACCCTACAAATGAAACCTTAGGTGATTTCAAGGGTAAATTTAATTGTTAGTTGAGTTTGTATATATAGACCCTATAGAGTTTAAACTCGATATATTAAGTATCATATTGAATAATTTGTTCAATATACAAATTTATACTTGGTTGTTGTAAATCAAGTTAAGATTTTATAGTAAAAACCCAAGAAGGGCATGGCTAGGTATGTGAGTTTATATTCACTTTTTGAGAACTAGAATTGAATCATTCCTTGCATTACTCAAACATATTTTTTGATACTTATACAAAATGGGTTAATATATTTTAACCCACATTAGAGAATGACTATGGATGAGGATATTCTAGGTGGAAATATCTTAGTGAAACATGAATCTATACACCTATAGTTAGGTTAAATATTTCATATTAACTACTTCCACTTAAGGATTTCCTTTTTTGAGTAGAATAAAACATGTGTGGTTTTTTTCTCATTTATAAAACTTATACAAAATTATATAAATATATGTGGATATATATGTATGTATGTGTATATCTATCAATCATTCAATATATATATATATATATATATATATATTTGTTGACTATCGATATGTATATATTAATGTATATATAAATATAATTTTTAGGTTACGGTTTACCTATATAAATATAGATCATTATGCTAAATTTTATATTCAAATGTGATTTATATATGTATACGTCTACGTCTATATAGGACTATGTGATTTTGAAATATATATTTTCAATAATAAAATTTATACATATATATAATGTGAATGGGTTGTTAAAACCATGTGCCATTTGAGGAAGTTAGATGGGTTGTGAGTTATTTTTGAATTTTTAACACAACCATTAAACTAAATTTTAGTTCTTGTTTGATTTTTTAAAAGGATTACTTTAGTTATGTAGTTTTGTGATCAATTGTGTGTGTGCGCATGCACGTGTTACTCGGGAATCATTTGTAGAATATTAAGTTCTTTTTTGAATATGCATTATATGTTGGATTTATTTTATTATAAATTAGCTATAGTAACACTAGTTATTATTTGATTGAGTAATGGAGAAGAAATTAATATATTATGTGTTCTTATATGCATATATATATATATATATATATATATATATATATATATATATATATAATTTGAGTATACTATATGTTAATATGTATATATTGATGGACAATTAAATACTTTACATGTTAAATCAAGGATGTCTTAAATGCATTTGTTTACTTAATGATAAACTAGAAGTGAATTAATGTATTCTAGAATCTTCTAAAATTGTAGTATTGGAGAATCTTAGATCTTTCCAATTAGCATTAACTAGTTTTTGAAAAATATAGTTATGTAATTAAGAAAAAGTAAATATGGTGATTTTAGACTAAGTTAACAAACAATGTTATATGGATGAATAACATAAATTTAGAGTAACATGTAAATATTTTGGTAACTTGATGACTTTGTATATAATCTTACCTAGATGTTTAGTTACCTGAAAAGAATGACTGTTTAAAATATATTTATACATCTAATTTTATGATGCTATAAATAATTTAGATGTTTGGAGTTATTATGACTCATTTGATGGAATAAATGCTAGTATTAGATACTTTATTGTATTAACACATAATATAGATGATAGTAAGGAAAAACTCATTTGTTATATGTTGGTTTTTATATTATTAAATATATGAACCAATTTGGTATTAATTGTGTGAAATAAATTTAGAAGCTCTAAGAAATAAATTAATCTTAATCTAAGTTAAACTCAACCTAAGATAGAGAAATAAACAAATAAAATAGAAACTGAAAAATTTATGCTTCAAATGTGTAATCTTTCCCCATTATGATGTAAACTTTATTTTCTCTTTGAAAATGTGGTGCTCACTCTTCCAATGTAAAGGAGAATGGGCAATTTTTTGTGCAAAAGGAGTTTTGTATGATTTGATTTGCTTTTATTCACTTTTGAATATAAATCTATTAGCATAAGTCTAGATTTTGATCCTTGAAAATGAAGGTTTTCAAGTTTATTTATATATTTTTGGAGAAGGATCCAATGGTGGAGGATTATTTGGACTTATTAAATGATCCAAATAATGAATGGTGGCTAATGATTCCTCACCCATGATGATGAATACCATTTAAAATGGTTGATATGACAATGGGGTTGGTTACCTGAGTTATAAGGACCAAGTCAAATTTCTTGACAACTCAATGGATGAGTCATAAGAGGTTAAGAAAGTTATGGATTTAGTTGGGATGAGAGAGAAAAATATGGAAGATGTTTCGATGAGTTGTAAAATCTAGATTTTTATATTTAAAATAAGGATTAAGTGTGTATAATTTGCTAATTTGACTTATTCAATTATTTGAAATTGGAAGGAGATGTGATGTATTATTCAAATAATTATTAAATAGATTTAGGTGCATTTCAAAACTATATGAAATTTTGGTGTTTCTATTTTCCCCTCTTTTTAAGAGTGTTGTGAAGTAAGACTATTTCAAAGAAAAGTAGAAATATAGTGTTGATGATTTAAAATGAAAACTTTCCCCCAAAATGAATGAAATTGAGTGCGATGATGCCCCCTTGAGGTTTTATGTGATAAAATATACAAATACTCAAAATTGATGAAAAGAAGAAGTGGTTAAAGTGATGTAGACAAATGATAAACCAAGTTATTATAGAATCAATGTCAAACTTACAAGATGTTGGTTGCATAAAAAGGTTGCCCCTAGTTAATGAAAACTATATTATGGATTTAAAAAAAATAGATTAACCATTCATATATTTCACACTTACTATTATGCTAATGATGTAGGGGTCAATTGAGTAGTTGTGGTAATTATATATCCCAACAATAATAAGCTTTAGATCTAAAAATAGAAAAAATATATTGAATTTTCAAATGATTATTTTTATTTTATGTTGAGATATTGTTGTAAGATTTTAAAAATAAAATTAGAATGAATTGATTTAATGTATCCTAAAATTTAAAAAATGGATGAAGAAATGAGTAAAATCAAGGGATTGGGGATTGAAAAAATATTTGATAGGTTAGAAGAATATAATTAGAAGAAATGGTGTATAGAATTTAATTTATGAAATTTGATTATCAAGGTTAGTTTCTAAGAATTAGGATTTGATATATTTGCTCTGAGACTTGGGAGGAAACATGGACCACATTCCACACCATGACCACTGAGTAGAGCAAGTGAGTAGATCCTATAGACTTGAGAGGAGTAGGCCTCCAGTAAGTGAATTTAAATTTTATTTTTTTTCATTTACTATCATTAATTAGGGATTCAAGTTGATAGAAATGAAATCATTGTTGTCAAAATGATGATTTTGGAATCAAAATTAGTGATTTTTTATGGTAAATAGCAATTTTGATAAATAGGGTAGTGAATTCACAAAACATATAAGTGAAATTATTTTCAGTGAAAAGGTCAATTTTGCTATTTTAGTAATATAAATATTGTTAAACATGGAATAAAAATAAATTTTTAGAGAAGTGATTTCATTTAGGGTAGTATCAAATTCATGAAAAGGGTTAAAGGTAAATTTGCAAAATGTAAGAGCAAATTTGTAGAGAATTATTAAAGTGAATGAAGTTAAATGGTTTGAAAAACATTTATTCAATTATTTTTTATTATGGTTGATTATTTATAATTTAGGTATAATGTTTATTTTAATGTTGATTTAATTAAATGCTAATGGTTTTGGTTTATAAGAGGCATTACCAGTGCTTGTTATGTAGAAATAGAGATCTACAGTCATGGTGTAGATGGTGAGCTTCATTGAGTATGTGTTTGGCATGATAGAGGCAAGATGTCTATCCTAAATTTAACATATACTTTATGTTTGAGCATAGATCTCTATTGACAACATTTAAAGAGAGATGGCACAATGAGACTAGCACACTTCACTTGCCAATAGGGAAGATGACCATTACATTAGAAGATGTGTATCAGATTCTGGGTATTTCAATACAAGGTATACATGTATACTATGGTCATAATTTATAGGAGATTAAATTATACCATATTTTTACTGATGGATTGATCCCTATTACTAGAGGTTATATTGATGTAGATTATTATACCAGTTTAGAGATGTATTATCTAACTATCATACTCATGGTTATTGTCAGTGGTATTTTGCTTCCTGAAAAGAGTAGGAGGCTATGTCCTATTGGTCTTTTAGATGTTATTAGAGACATGATGGAGATAGGAGAGAGATTAACATGGGGTCCATCAATGTTAACACATTTGTACAATGATTTACATCATTTTTTGTATTTAGGTTGGATGAAAATTGGCCCATCCTCATTACTACAGGTTTGGCACTAAGAGCACATTATGATAGAAAGGTCAATTGGTCATATGATCACATGATATAATGATGATCCATTGGAATATGGATGGTATGTGATTATTGGGACATGAAGACCACATTTAGGTGATCTATAATTTTACAAGTGTATTGATGAGCTAGGTGATGACTAGATCACTTGGAGACCTTACAGGGAGATTGTGTTTTAATGGCCATGTGATGATCTTCACATGGACTACATAATTACCCCTTGTTAAATCATCGAGAGACATTATTATATTATATTATATATATATAGACACACACACACACACACACACACACACACACACACACACACACACACACATCACCCAAATAGGGTGATGAGATAGTTTGGTATGAGACAATATATACCAACTAGGCCATATGTTTTTACATGGTTAGTGAGGGAGATACCATAGTGGGGTATGAACATCAATATATACATAGATTAATGTAGTTTAAAAGAGTTAAAAATAATTAAATGGGGTGATTGGAGAGAATTAATTGATGATGGAGTGGTTGATGAGTATACATATTAGTGGGATCAATAGAGACCAATGAGATTGACTATACCATATGTACCACCACAAACATAGAGGTAGAGGTTAGTGGATAGCCTAAGTAGATAGCCACAAGGTATAGGTTTGGGATCATAGATTACGAGTGATTTTATAGGAGATAGATGGAGAACATGATCATAAGCATGATATAGAGGATGTGTTATGGAGGCTAGTCAACTGCATAATGTGTAGATCATAAATGTGGAGGATATTAAGTTTTTACATGAGGTATGGGTTGATGTTGATGTGGATATAGGTATGGAAATAGATACAAATAAAAGGGTTAAAGGGGAGACCCCAATGATAGAGGTGGAGAATGAGGATGATAAAGAGAGATATTATGGAGTAGGAAATGATGTGACCATGAGATAAACATATGACACCTAGACTGATAGAGGGGATGTGGTTAGATATTTATGAGCTCTGAGATCTAGGGAGGATCATGAAATTATTGACATACTCTAAAATGAGATTAGGCATTGAGAAAGAGATTGATGGTTTGCACTAGGAGGTTTCTAGATTATAGGTTATAGTGGATGGTAGAGGGGATCCAATTATTGAGATCAGATGATTATAGTCTAAGGTGGATAGATTAAAGGGGATTATAGATGGTATGGATGGGGATATCATAGCTACAACATTGGTCACACATAATGTAGAGACTTAGATGTCAAATTATATAGTGATTGTATAACACTATAGATAGGGGAGGGACATAACTTGAACTAAGCTTATAGAGGTTGGATTACTATTAGCTAGAGAGGGTCAGATAGCCACATTGGATAAAGTGATGAGGGCCATGGATAAGGAAACATATTATAGGATATTATATGAGGAGGTTGTATCATGTACATAGAGGGCACCATATTTTATGGAGTACTTAGTGATATGGTCATCATCTACTATATTTATTTAGTTAGTGGTGTTAGAAAGGTCAATAGATTAGGTACATCATGTGATTCATCCTTTACGAGGTACACCACAATGTGTAGAGCTATTCCCAACAATAGACACTTCATCTGAGGGATAGGACAAGACATAGATATAGGGGATATTTTATAGATGGATTCATCAATGTATACATATTTTGAGATGTATTTTTTGTAAAAACACATTATATATATATATATATATATATATTCATGATGATTAATGGGACTTTGTGTTATGTGGTGTTAGACATTGATGGAATTTTTATTCATTTACATGGACTCTATACATGACTGATAGATGTAAAGATAGAATATAAAGCTGTTATATTTCCTACATTTTAATTTAAGCTAGCATGTTTTAATTATTTTAGCATATTTGTTATAGATGCATGACTTATGTAATATATGATTTTATGATGTGTATGGATGTATAATGTGCTATAACTACATTTTTTTTTATTATTTGCATTGGATTTCCAAAAATATTTGAGTTTTGAGGAACTTGATTTTTAATATAGCATAAAACACATTACCACCAACAATATTAAATAATCATGATGAATTTTGATGTTTTAAGCATATGAATAAAAGAAATAATAAATTGTGTAAAATAAAAGTATGTCATGATATAGTCATGACCATTTTATATATTCATTTCCTAAAATAATCTTTAATAAACACACAAAAAACAATAAGTAAAAGATGCGACAACAAAAGGTCAATCAAAGTAATTTGGAACACACACAAAATATCAATGCAAATAAATGTAATATAAATGATTGTAACATATACAAAATGATAATTTTCAATAATATTAATCAAGAATGACACATAAGTTAAACAAAGAGTAAATCAAAAATTGATGACAATTGACAAAGTAAAGGAAAATAACCATTGGAATGCCTAGAGATAAAATGAAGTAAAAAAATAAACTTAATGGCTAAGGATAAAGAAATAGATAAAAATAACTAAGTTAATGGTTAGAGATATAAAATAAATAACACACCAAAAAAATAATCAATGGATGTAAATAGAAATGTTATGAACAAAAACAATCCAATCAAGGACTAGACAATTGTAGCCAAGAGTGAGGCTAGGTATTGAACAATTGAGGGATCAATGTAAGAATAAGTTAATCCATGTTTGGGTAAATGGATCATGGGTAAGATGGTGGTTGAGATGACCCTAGAGATGCCATATCAGTAAGCACTACCTATATAATGCACATTAAACAAAGTCTATGTGGGGATATTAAGCAAGATTTAGTTCTCCCAATATGGGAAGTGATGATAAAGTGGATGATTGATGAAGCATTTTGAGTGTTTTGATGAAAAATATGCAAGAGAGACCCACCTAATAATGAGAAAATGATGTGGAATATAGTTTATAATGGTAGATGTGTTGAGATTTGGTGTTTTTGTAATGATTTTATTTTGGTTTTTTATTTTTTTATTTATATAGTTTTTGTATTATTATTATTTTTATTTTTTTTTGGATTGAAGGAATAAAAAATTTTATTCTATCATGAAAATTAATGTAGGTGGACATATAGTAATAACAAACCTATAATTAACATGTTATAAGATAAATGGATAACAACTAAGAAGATGATAAACTTGGGAGTATATAATGGATGATGGAAAAAGGTGATGCCCCCAAGTAACTAGTGTAATTATAGACAATGGTTTACTCATGGTGCACTCATTTTATAAAATGAGGTAACATGATGGATATTCACAAAACTTTGTCGATACACTTCATCAATAGTTTTGTAAGATACGAACAATAATTTTATTGTGCATAACATATAATTTTCAATTTGTAGCCAAATAATGAAAGAAAGGGGTATGATATGTGAAAAATGGTGAAGATGAAAATCAAAATTGTATTTTAAAAAATAAGGGTGACCTAATCCTTATTATAAAATAAAAAATATGTACATATTGACAAACATACAAAATATGAACATTGTTAGATGTGTCTAGAGAAAACTAGCCCTAATAGGATCAGTTAATGGGAGAAAGTCTACTTTATTCAACATAGACATGTAAACAAGTTATTTAAATAAATACTTATTTATATGTATTTTTATTTCATTTGCTTTATGACACCCTACATGTAATCTCATGTGACCAGGAAGACAAATGGGCTTATCACCAAAGACTATATATAGGCAAGTAAGGTTATCCCTCCCCAATGTTAATCCTATGAAAATAGGGGGATGTGAAGGCTCAACATCAAAGATAAATAAAGGGTGAGAGATAGTTTGATTTTTGATTTATATAATCATTTAAATAAGGATTTGTTGGCTAGATATTTTAAATGTAGTAAAAATTACCTAGGTAGTCATGGGATTAAATCCCCTTCATTTAATGGTGAAGTATCTATGCACTTATGTCTATCTATTTTTAATTACTTATAGCTTACAATAATTCAAAGAGTATACAAATTATGTGTAAGTTATTCTAATTGGATGTATTACTTTAATCACTTCGTTCATGATCCATAACAAAGAGATTTTGTAGCAAGTAAATAGCTGGTTCTGGGAATGTGAATGGAGTTTTAGATTCATTAGAGAATAAAGAAAAGACTAGAATGCTTGAGAAAGGAAATAAATAAGAGAGATGCACTTCACAATAACTATTTTTGTAGATTTAACTTTATATGTGTAAATAGATAAACATATAATTTTGATAACCTTTTTAGCAAATGATCAAGAAAGCAATGAATTCAATTTAGATAAATAGATAACACAAATTTTACCATTTTATCTTCATAGAAAGCACATATTGTTTCCCTCAAACACAAAGTTCTCTAGAAAACAAACTTATTTCTTATTCACTTCCAACAAAATTCATACACAATTATCTAGATATCTAAACACAAAGTTTTAGGTTGCTTAATTTTTTTTGTAAAATGGTTAAAATTGATTTATTGTAAAAATTATCATCCTTAGGTAGGCAGTCTTGCACTTATATTTATACAATTTTATATACCAAATTCAAATAGGAAACAAGTTATTCAATACCCATATGCTACACTCAAAACTAGAAACTGTTGATTGACATTCTCCTCAAAATTATCCTCTATTACATCCAATAGCTAATGACATCTATCACTTCTTGGTCTCCTAGTTTGTATCAAATACAAACTCCTTGCATGTAATGTAAAGCTTGCTTAAGTAATTTGATTTTATAGAATGACTTCAAGTAATGGTTTTTAGCCAAGTTACTAGAGTTTTAGTTTTTATAAAAACTTAATTTTACAAGTAATTACTTAAGAACATTTCAAGTTACAAGAATAAAATAGAAGAAGTAGAAGAAATGTTGAAATCATTCCAGTTTAAGAACTTCATTTATGTACTTCTCTATGTATTTTATGTGTTGAGACATTATCTAATTTGGAAACTAAATGCCTTCTTGTTTTGCATCTCAAAATTTCCCTTTACAACTTCTTACAATAACCTTTCACCTTCCTAATATTAAGTTTTAGCAAAATTTAAAAAAAAACTCAATGAAAGTAACATGGTATCGTAATCTCAGTGAGGTCTAGGCAGTGTAACTTGAGTTTTCAAGACTAATTTACTTGACTTTCAGTAAAACTCAAGGTTTCACAACTACTTTACTTTATTTTCATTTCAACTCAGGTTTTCAAGACTAAATTACTTAACTTTCAGTGTAATTCAATTTTTTAGGACTAATTTACTTGATTTTTAGTGCAACTCAAGTTTCTACGATTTATTTACTTGACTTTCAATACAGCTCAGGTTTTTAGGACCATTTTACTAAACTTTTGATGACAAGTAAAGCTGTTTGGAGAACCCAAGTTGAATTGAATAGTGAAACTCAGATTTGTGGGACTAATTTACTTGGCTTTTAATGAGAAATAAATCTACTTGAAAAACATGATTTATCATGGAAGTGAGCCCAAACACTTAGTTTTTTTAACTTCTTTGATAGATGGGAAAATGAGTTTTATGATAATGACCCAGGAAAACATTTTAAAACATATAGGACCATTTTAAAACCATCGTAAATGAAAGAAATTAGAAACAAAAACTACTAAAGACTAAGACTTTATTTAGGGGACTAAATTAACAATGACAATTGACTCACATAAGACAAAAAATAAAAAAATTTAAAAGGGGGCAACCCAAAATTTTTTAAGTGTGAAATTTTGGGGACACCAGCTAGCTATGACTAAGGACATCTTTGTTTTAATCTATAAGATTGAAACAAAGGTGAGATCCTAGTATCTCTGGTTTTGAGTATTATCTATTAAGTATGGATTCATGTAAAACTTAATCATAAAAAGACACAAAATAAAGAAATAGGAAAAGAAAAACACCAACACAAAAGGAAAAACTAAGGATTTATTCATATACATATAGGTGTTACCCTACTACCAAGTTCTTGTAAATATTCAAGTGATGCTCCTCCTTAAATTCACCCTTGCCTTTGTCATAAAATAACCTACCTTTATGCTTAAATTTTTTTTCTTACACCATCATTTTTTACTTCATGTGCACTCATTCTTGAATTTTTTTCTCTTTCATATGAGTTATAGATTCCCCAACATACTACTAATAAATATTCACTCTTATTTTCTTTTGATAAGACTTTCATGCTTACTACAAAGATGAATGTAACTACCCAATTACCTAATTTAATCTATTTCCCTGCTATGATGAATGCTTCCTATTTATTCTCTTTGTTTTCTATCAGATGATCCTCAACTACTGTAACTTGTTCTTCCTTTTTTTCATCTCATCACCTTGCAATGTTTGTTCAAGTGCTTCCACTTATGATTCTAATTTCTCACTGCTTTCATATACAAACTTATAATCAAATTCCATACATTTTAACATCATCTATATTTCATTTTCCAAGCCTTATATGAGGCTTTCAAACTGATATATTTCTTATTTATCATTCCTATCACTTAACTGGTTGTAACTATCTTTTTTGTCTTCATTCACATTAATTTCTTCCATCTTAAAGTGTTGTGTGTCCTCTTCTAATTTGTTATTGAGTTGTTCACTCAACATATATCTCATCATTTCTCTCTTGATTTGATTATTAAAAAGGTTATTTTATCTTCTTTCATCTCTTATGGCTTTTGACATTTGAATCTTGGCTTCCTTTATGTGGTCAATTATGTCAAAAGAGGGAATAGGCATAGATAGAACATGATTAGATTTAGCAATATCAGTTATTGACTTATGATTTTGAGAACAAGAAGCTGTATACTTATCTTTTAGAGATAAAGAAGAAGATAGAGGACTACCTCTCTTAAGAATGCTTCCATCTAATCTAGAATCTCCCTTCTCTTTCTCTTGTACTTTGGAAGGTTTTTAAATATATTGTTTAGTATATGACCTTGTAAATACTATAAAAGAATGGCTATGATCATCCTGAAGTATTTATTCATAGTCATTTTTTAATTCCTATTCTAGGTAGTAGTTATTGAGTCGTCAGTAGGATCTAGAAAATCATCTTCTTCAGTAAGACTTTGATCAATATCATCAACCATATGATCTTTAGTAATAAATTTCTAGTTTTGATTATTGAAATTGTATGCAGGTGCATTCCTGATAGGGGAAACATAAATACCTTGAGAAATTTTCCATTTGACTTGTAGAAAGTCATTAGCCAATCTATGTAACATGGGATTAGTAGTATATGATGTGCTTAAAGTAGAACAATATCCATTATAAATTGTTTTCTTAATCTTTCCCACCATTATCAAGTCATACTCAACCTCTATAGTAAGCTTTTAATATACTGCTAAATCAGTTGGGTGTGCTCTTCATAGCTGATAACTAGCTTTTGGTAACTAGGCATTGATAAAGAAGCACTTTTGATTATCTCCAATGCGTAGAGCATCATGAGTAATTTTATAGAGTAGTCTATTAAAATTGGAAATTAATTCATGTATGTACTCATGTGGTTCCTTCTTGAGTTGAGTCAATCGGGTAAGTAGTTTATGTGAGTATTAAATAACTTTGAATTTTTTTTTGAATTATTCATGCATAGTGGCCCAACTTACTATAGTGCCAAGAGATAAATGGTAAAACCATTTTGTAACTAAGTAATACAAGGTCTCAATAAAGAGTTTGACTATGATATCCTCATTCTCAAAACCAATTACTCCATAGGCTACAAAGAAAGAAACCAAGTGCTCATATAGATTCTATTTTCCATCACCAGTAAACTTTGGAAAATTCTTTCTTGACATTTTTAGTAAGTCATGGAGAGGATTCAAATTCAAAGGAGCAATAGCTTCTCCCCAAGGGAGAATAATTGGTAGTACCATTCTTACTTTTAGAAAGTGGAATTAACTTCAATAAGAACACACTTTACTCAAAGGTGCATAGCTCAATCTGAATGCAGTGCTTAGGATGAACAGTTTAAAAATCACATAGATTTAGAAAACTAAACATTAACTATGCCTATCTTGACTTGAAGGAGTAATCTATTTTTAGATCTGGGAGTTTATCTCTTCATTTCCTAGTGGAGTCACCAAAAACTATTGGATATATATTTTACATGCAATCAAAATTACTTAGGTATTCATGGGATTAAATCCCATTAATTTAAAGATGAATCTCCCATGCACTTATGTCTATCTATTTTTAATTACTTACAACTTAAAATTATTCATTAAGTATACAAATTATGTGTAATTTATTATAATTGGGGGTATTACTTAAATCACTTTGTTCATGAGCCATAACAAATGGATTTTGTATTAAGTAAGTCACTGGTTCTGGGAATGTGAATGGAGTTGTAGATTAATGGGAGAATAAAGAAAATACTAGAATGCTTAAGAAAAGAAAGAAATAAGAGAGATGCACTTCATAATAAATATTTTTGTAGAGTTTATTGTATACGTGTAAATAAATAAACATATAATTATGATAACATTTTCATTAAATGATCATGAAAGCAATGAATTCAATTTAGATAAATAGATATCACCAAATTTACCATTTTATCTTCATAGGACACATAGATTGATTCCCTTATACACAAAGTTCTCCAAAAAACAAACTTCCTTCTTATTCACTTTCAGCAAAATTCACACAAAATTATCCAAATCTCTAAACACAAATATTTAGAGTGCTTAAACATTCCCTTACAATGGATACAATTGCTTGTTTGCAAAAAATATCATCCTTAGGCACACAGGCCTGCACTTATATTTATATAATTTTAGATACTGAATTCAAATAGGAAATAAGGTCTTCAATACCCATGTGTGACACTTAAAATTGGAAACCATTGAGTGACATTCTCCTCAAAATTATCCTCTGCTACATGTAATAGCTGATGACATCTATCATGTGTTGGTCTCCTTGTTTGGATTAAATACAAACTCCTTACATGTAACACAAAGCTTGATCAAGTAATTTGATTTTATAGAATGATTTCATGTAATGGCATTTATCCAATTTACTTGATTTTTAATTTTTACAACAAATTAATTCTACAAGTAATTACTTAAATACATATAAGTTTCAAGTAATTAAAAGAAGTAGAAGAAATATTGAAATCATTCTAGTTCATGAACTTCATTTCTATACTTCTCTATGTATTTGATGTGCTAAGACATTATCTAATTTAGAAACTAAATGTCTTGTTGTTTTATATCTCAGTAGCTCCCTTTCCAACTTCTTAAAATAACCTTTCACCTTCCTGATATTAAGTTCTAGAAAAATCTAAACAATCTCATTGAAAGTAACAAGGTATCATAATATTAGAAAGGTTTGGGCAATGCAACTTGGGTTTTTAGGATTGCTTTACTTGAATTTTAGTGCAACTCAAGTTTTTAATATTTATTTACTTGATTTTCAGTGCAACTCATGTTTTCAAGACTACTTTACTTTAATTTTAATGAGAATTAAAGCTATTTGAGGAATTAGAGTTGACATGAGCATTGAAACTTAGGTTTGTGGGACTAATTTACTTGGATTCTAATGAGAAGTAAAGTTTTTTGAAGAACTCAAGTTGCCTAGAAGTGAGCCAAAAAATTTAGTTTTTTTAACATCTTGGATAGATGGGCAAATGAGTTTTATAAGAATAACCCAAGCAAACATTTTAAAACCTATTAGGGAAATTTGAAACCATTTTAAATGAAAGCAATCAGAAATAAAAACTACTAAAGACTAAGAATCTATTTAAGAGACTATCTTAACAAGGACAACTGAATCACATAAGACAAAAAAGAAATTAAATTAAAAGGGGGAAACCCAAAATTTCTAAGTTTCTAAGTGTGAAATTTTGGGGACACTAGGATGTATTTTTGTATAGGAGGATTTACCCCCAAATCTTGACCTCATGCAACTAGTAAAGATATAAGGGATTATCATTGAATACCAAGATAGGCAAGTAAAATCACCCTATTTCTTTCTGTAGCATGCTAAATTTTTTTTGGCTTGAAAGGGAACTATAAGAAGATAATTTATCATGGATAATATTTATACATAAGACTATGGATGATTATTTTATAATTCTAGCAAAGATATGTAGGAAGAAAAGATTTACTCTGCTCATAATAATTAAGGCAAAAACCAATGTAATGTTAATTTTTTGATAATAGGGTGGTATGAAATAGTGAAATGATATGATAGGCCATAATTTTAAATTTTTGTATTATGCAAATTAAAAACTAAAAAAATCACTAAACATAACATTTGATATACAAGATAAAAATGTAATGATAACAAATGCAATGTAGTAATGATAACACCAATATAAACAAGATGCCCCAAAGTGTCAAGGGACTTGTATGTTAGGTTGTGGAGCTAAAAGCTTCACTGATGCAAATGGATGAGGTTACTGAGTTACAGAGCAACTGATGTCGGTCAAGCCAACTGATGTTGGTCATATTTAGTGTGCAGAGCAACTAACATCGGTTAGGGTCAGCTGACATTAGTCAAATAGGAATCGACGTCGACAACCTGTGTGTGCGTGCATTTACATGCACTTCTAGAACTGGTCTAATTTTATATGGACAATTAGTTTGCATGTAAAAGCCTAATTTTAATCTTGAGTCTGCGTTTCTAATTATTATAATTAGGAAGTCTAATTATTGTTTGTATGGTATCTATTTAAGAGACCCATGGGGCTGTATTGTAATTTGTAGAATCATAAGGACTTGCAAAGGCAAGGACAAGGGTCCTTCTAGGTGTGTAAGATTTAGATGGTCTACAATTTTGCAAGACTAGGTTGATCTGCAGGTTGTGCAAGATCAGGTAAAAGATCTACATGGTAAGTAAGGTCAGTTGATCTGTAGGTGTGTGTGTGTGTGTGCAAGGTCAAAGAAGATCTATGAGGTAGCAAGGTTAAAGGAGATTTGCAACACAATAAGGAGCAAGATCAGGGAGATCTATTTAGAGTACATGGTGTACTCAGTTGGTACTAGAAGTAGGCAATAATGGTTGAGTTGATTGTCACTTACTAGTTGTTGTACTGGTAGTATTATTACTGACTGGTTGAAACAACAACTCTGTGTTTGAGTTGATTTTGTTTGTAATTGAGAGAGAGAACTCTTGAAGGAGAATTACTGGTATGCCCAAGAGGTGTGGTAAGAGTGTGATTTCTTCATTGTATTTCCTTCTAGAAGAGTGTTAATACAATATTATATTATCTCTCATATTCTATGTTGTTTCTGATTTCTAGTTACATTTTACTTCTGGTTTAAATTTCGTGTTTAGTTGTTTATACAAAGGTAATCAAGTGTGCTCTTAAGGAGTAGGGATCCTAAAAATTGGTATCAGAGCTAGGATCACCAAAGTGATACCACTGATAATTGGTATCAGAGCTAGGATCACCAAGTGACACCACTGACAATTGGTATCAGAGCATGGTTAGGTACACTAACAGGTGGTCAGAGCATGTTAAGTGTTTGTTGATTACAGGTCACTCTCAGGAGTTTTTGATTGAGTGGGAGTAAAGCAATGGTAGAAGAAAGTACACTAAGAATGGAGGAATTCAATGGCAAGAATTATCAATTACGGTATTATGGAAAGAAAAAGTAGGTAAAGAAAGATTGTTGGTTGGTAGAAGATCAGCATGAAGGAAATGAAAAAATAGATGTTGTAGGTATTGTTGCATAGGATGCTCTTGTATGTTCCTTGGATAAAGTAGAATCTTGGGTTTTAGATTATGTTTCCTCCTTCCATGCAACCCCAAATAAAGTATTTTTACATGATTATGTCCATGGAGACTTTGGAAAGATTTATTTAGGGGTTGGTGAGCCTTGTCAAATTGTTGGCAAAGGGGAAGTGCGGCTGAAATTGTAGACGGGCAACACATGGGTGTTGAAGGATGTCATGCATGTCCCAATCCTGAAGAGGAGTCTAATTTCTATAGGAAAGTTGGGTGATGAGGGTTGTACAATTACTCTCACAACAGAATCTTGGAAAGTTTCCAAGGGTGCACTTGAATCAGCATGTGGTAAGAAAGTAGGTACTCTTTATCTATCTACTTGTATTACTGATTCTCCTTCTAGTTTATCTACTTTATATGTAGATGTGAAGTTGTGGCTCTGTAGGCTTGGTCACATTAATAAGAAGGGGATGCATGTTCTTAAGAGGAAGTCTGATATCTTTGACAAACTTAAGAACTGGAAAGCCTTGGTTTTCATGGAGGAGATGATGGACATAGATCAACTCAAGAGGCTGAATAATTCTAAGTAGGGTAGTTTGGACAAGGTTATGATCCAAAGTGAGCTTGCAGGTAAAATTCATCACTCATAGGAAAACACAATTATCGACATCAGTTAGGTGAGAACTAATGTCAAATAGGTAGGTACTGATGTCGATCATGTGCAAACCAGACTTAGTGGTGTCAGGTAGGTGGAGATTGACGTCAGTCAAGGAACTGACATTAGTGACCAGGTGGACATCGATGTCAGTCAGGGAATTGGCATCGGTGATCAAGTGGAATCGACATCAGTCTGGTGCAGACCAGAGTCGACTAGAGAACGGATTTTGGGTGGACAACAAGCTGTCAAAGAGTCTCAAATGCCCATATGGAGGACTGAAAGGGTAAGTAAGCCTCAAATTCATTATTCCCATTCTTTATACTACTTGAACTTGTTGCTCACTGATGGTTAAGAACTATGAAGTTTTGAAGAGGCAATGCAAGTAGAATTTAGGAAACAGTGGGAGCATGGCATGAATGAGGAGATTGATTCCTTGAGAAAGAACCAAATGAGAGATTTGATAGAGTTGCTAGTTGGGATGAAAGCACTAAAAGATGAATGGATTCCTAGGTTAAAGAAAGGAGAGAATGGACACGTGAGATAGAAGGCCAGGGTATATGGTCTTGAGCAAGCTCTGGGATAGTGGTACAGGTTTGACAGGGGTATGAAAAAACATGGCTTTAGTCAATGTCAATGTAACCATTGTGTCTATTTTACCAGGTTGGATAATGGTCGCAACATTATCCTGTTATTATATGTGGATGATATAATTGTTGTAGGTTCATACATGCAGGGATTTACTGAGCTAAGGGTAAAATTAGTTTAGAGGTGTGCCAGGAAGGACTTAGGAGGAGCAAAAATTCTTGGCATGAGTATTTCTAGTGACAGGGAAAGTCACAGGTTGATTTTGTCTCTAGATGATTATGTGAATAAGGTAGTGGAGAGGTTCAATATGTAGGATGCAGAACCGGTTAGCACACCTATGGATGGACAATTCATAGAATAGTGTCCCAAATCACATGATGAGGTTGAGTACATGTGTACTAGACCTAAGATTACCCAAGCAGTGGGAGTTGTTAGAAAGTTTATGGCCAATTCAAGAAAGGAGCACTGGAAAGCAGTTCAATGGATTCTCAGGTATTTGAGAGGGACCAGCAGTAGAGATTCATGTTATCCAAGGTCAAGCACTTCTCTACATTGGTATGTAGATTCAGATATGGCAGGTTACTTGGATGACAGGAGAAGCACCAAAGGATATTTAGTGGTTGGTCTTCAAGATTGAACTTGAAGAGTGATACAAGCTAGGAAACAAAATTAGACGATGTACAGGTACAAGTATAGGTGCAACTATTTATCTCCAAGTGGGATATTGTTAGGTTGTGGAGCTAAAGGCTTCACTGATGCAAATAGAGGAGGTTGCTGAGTTGTAGAGTAATTGACATCAATCAAGTCAACTGACATCGATCATATTTAGTGTGTAGAGCAATCGACATCAATTAGGGTTGGCCGACATCAGTCAGACAGGAACCGACGTCGACAACTTGTGTGTGCGTGTATTTGCATGTGCTTCCAAAACTGGTCTAATTTTAGACAGACAATCAGTTTGCATGTAAAAGATTAATTTTAGTCTTGAGTCTACATTTCTAATTATTATAATTAGGAATTCTAATTATTTTTTGTATGGGATCTATTTAAGAGACCCATGGGGCTGTATTGTAGTTTATAGAATCATAAGGACTTACAAAGGCAAGGACAAGGGTTCTTCTAGGTGTGTAAGATCTAGAGGGTCTACAAGTGTGCAAGACCAATTTGATCTATAGGTTGTGCAAGATCAGGTAGAAGATCTACATGGTAAGTAAGGTCAGTCGATCTGTAGGTGTGTGTGTGTGTGTGTGTGTGTGCAAGGTCAAAGGAGATATGTGGGGTAGCAAGGTCAAAGGAGATCTGAAACACAACAAGGAGCAAGATCAGGGAGATCTACTTGGAGTACATGGTGTACTTAGTTGGTATTGGAAGTAGGCAACAATGGTTGATTTGATTGTCACTTACTAGTTGGTGTACTGGCAGTATTGTTACTGACTGGTTGAAACAACAATTCTATGTTTGAGTTGATTTTGTTTGTAATTGAGAGAGAGAACTCTTGAGGGAGAATTATTGGTATGCCCAAGAGGTGTGGGAAGAGTGTGATTTCTTCATTGTATTTCCTTCTAAAAGAGTGTTAATACAAGACTGTATTGTCTCTTATATTCTGTGTTGTTTCTAATTTCTAGTTACATTTTACTTCTGGTTTAAATTCCATGTTTAGTTGCTTATACAAAGGTAATCAAGTTTGCTCTTAAGGAGTAGGGATCCTGACATTGTACATAACAAATTATTATTTTTTATGATTGTTTTGTGGATTTTATTGTCATTTATATCTAATGGAAGGTCAAAATATGCATAAGTTTCCTATTTTTCTATCCCATACCAACTTTAGATAGTCTCTGTTGTTTCAATTGGATTTCCTCTTCAATTTTGTTATTTACTTTGAATAATAATTGACTTGGATGAGGTTTTTGATCCCACCAAGAGCTATTATCAAACCATCCAGAATGTCATTCTCTATTGGGGAATCCTTATTGAATAAATATATCCAGATATAAGTTTCTTTGGTAAAATTTTGTGGTAATTTTTATTTTTCTTGGAAACATTTTTTTTATCAAATAGGCTTATATTGATATGTTTAATAGTAAATCTAAACTCTAGAGACCTTATAATATCTCTTATAACCATCATGAAATTAGGATGCCTTTCTATATAATGTCTAAAAGAGATATTGTTAAAGAGTATTAAGCATCGGGGATTAATAAGCTCTCCATATGTATAAAAACCATTATCTCTTACCCAACAACTACTGACTAACCACCCAAGACTAAAAAAGTCAAAATAGGATAAACATGTATTAAAAACTCTTAATTTCTTGGAAAATCTAGAATGTTCAAAGTTATTGTAATGTGTATCCAAATTAATCTCAAAATCATGATCCAATTTGTTATAATGTCATTCTAATAGCTTAGCATAATAAGTGTGAAACATGGGAGTTAATATTCTTTCTTGGATTATAATCAGGAGATCATTCCATGTCATTTCTCTTTTATTTGACTTGATGTTTTAATTGTTTTTGGTATCATTGTCATCAATCAATAAGGAGTCAATTTGTTCATCTATTGGTATATTTTGATTACTTTTTAGAGTTTCGATCAATGTTTAGTGAAGTAGCAATTCTCTCAATGAGATGCTTTCTTGGATTTTTATAGATTTTATAATTGATGTGTTTCCATGGGATAAGATCAATGAAGTCCATTTATATGGATTCTAGTTGGCATGTGTAGGTAGTGTAACGTTAATGATAAAATGAAGAATAACATTTATGGAAATGGAACATAATACTTTGATATTACTAAGAAAATTTATATTGATGCTATACGAAGCTTCTTCCTTACCTATAACATTATCACTAACATTTGCAAACTTGTATACTGATAAAACTATTATTGGTACCAAATTAGATGTTGACATTTATAATGATCCTTCTTTTAATACCTAAATTCTATATTTCATTTTGATAATAAATTTGATCTTGGTTTTAATGTGGCCATAAGGAAGGCCTGATAAAATGCATTATTACCAAATTTCCTTTTCATTGATCTCTTATAAATGTTAGATTTGGGATAAATAGATTGATGGAAATGCAAAGTCTTAGGTATTTGGTTGCAGGAATATGATGATTTGATGATGGGTAGATTAAATGATGTTTGGGTCAAGATTGGGTGTTTATAAAAAATGGGTATTTGATAAAAAAATAGTTATGTTATGGACAATGGATGAAATATTATGATTCTGATTTGGAAATGAGATGGTTTGATTTGGTTCAAGAGAGACATATTGACATACTCTTAAAGAAGGATTTTCAAGCACAAATATATATAGATATATTTTGATGTACTCTACATCAGTCAACTCTTGGATAGTGTAGTGAGGGGTGTTTTAACTATAACTAGTGGATGGGAAATTTGATTGATTTTTAAAAATGGGAGTATGAGTGACAAGATTACGTTGTGAATTTTTTTGAGATTCACTAGTAATGAATTGTATTAAGGAAGTATCTCTATTTTGGAAGGATAGGTTTGTTGGACTTGTGTCTAAAGTGGAAGTATTTATATTTTTGAAATTTGTGAATGTATGGGGATTTGTGAATAAAATTGAATTCAAGTTTTGGGATGAATTGGATGCAAAATCAAATAAATGATTTTGATGATTATGAAAAGGTTGGTTTTGATAAAAGATTGATTTGAATTGAACATAGTTAGATTTGACTGAATCAGGGTTTGGTTTGTGAATGTGTTATAAATATACATAAATTGGTGATAAAATTGAACCAAAAGTGTGATTTACATTGATCTTATGATTATAACCATATGGATATATGAGCATATTTTGATTTTTTTGGTGGAATTTCACATATGGATGGTGTAGGATTAGGATAATAATTTAGAGAGTTTTGACAATCATATCCTAAAAATTTGATTTGATATTTCCTTTATGGAAAAATTGTGATGTTGTTCCATGGGTGAACATGAATAAGTATTCAATTTTGAAATTTATTGATTGATGTTTGGGTTGAATTGGTTGGTTTGAAAGCTTTAATAACTATTCTTATTTTAATTTTTTTGATTGATGTTTGAGTTTGAATACATATTCAAACTCATATTTTGATTTATTAGATGATTGATTTGATATTGATTCTAATATATATTTAAATCAAAATTGGTTGGATAAAATGATTAGTTATAACATGTATTATTTGGATTTTGATTTGTGACTAAATTGATTGAGTTTTGGTTCCAAGATGCCATTATTATTTACAATGGATTATGCTATTAAAAAAAGACTAAAATACCAAAGTGACTCAAATTTTGATTGTTAGCTAAATGATAAATAAAAAATAAGAAAAAAATAAACAATTTTTCTATTATAAATAGTAATAAATTTCACATATAGGGTGAAAAACTAAGATGAGGTTCATGAATAACTATTGGTACTTCCAATGTCACTAACTCATTTGTACTCTTAACTACAACCTAATATTTAAAGGCACTAACCATGGAGGATCATACCATTCCCATGGCCCATTGAGTTCAGTTTTGAGGGTGTGTAGAAGGTATCTTCTTGACACTAATTGATAACCAATGCAAAAAAGTTGAATGTAAAAATATGTTATTCTAGGCTTAAGGTTTAAAAAAATTTATCTATGAGGTAAATACCATGGAAGAAATAAATAAATTGGACTCACACTATTGGGTCTTGTCCCAAAGTTCCAAACATATCCATAGGGATCTCAATGTATTAACAATTAGAAATATATTTTTTTGAGAAAACTTTTGAAATCCTAGGTATTGGATCATGAAATCCCCTCACATCATGGTGTGTTTAGAACACACAACCTCTTAGGCAATTTAAATAATTGGATATCAATTTGTGTACCTCATCATTAAATGGGGTTTGGCCTACTACGTGGTAGTGAAATTCATGGTTAATAGAGCCCCTAAAAAAGAAAATAAAAGTATATATTTCTTATTTTTTTAGTATTGTCACCAATGTGATGCTATGGAAAGAGCATATACAAGCACTACTTGGGTAACACATATAATTATGGAAACATTTTGGATTTTTGAGTATCATCACTAATGTGATGGCAAGTAAAGAGCATACATGATTTCCATAATCACAAACTAAATACTAAATTAAAACATGATGTAATTACTAAAAAAAGCTTTTGAAAGTAAGATTAAAATGTTAATAAAAATAAAATGGATTTTTATTTATCTTTTTTGTTGATTCTCTTTGGCAATCATTCTATAAACAAGTTGTTAAAATGTTTACTTAGGCTTGTATTAAGGTAACCTATAATAGAACAAGTGGAAACCACAAAAATAAAGCAAAAAACACCCTTATGTAAATATTGGCCAATTTTGGCCTACATAAAAATCTTATACATAGATGGATGAGATGAACAGAGTTTTAGATTGAATGAGTACTCCAAAGATCACATATAGCTTGCAAAGATTTTTAAACACTTTAAGTAAAATTAAAGAGTAGTCTTTCAAAACTTGAGAAAGTAGGTTTCCATGGTGATCATATCATTTAGGAACATGAAACAAGTTTTCATAGGTCTCAGAAACTCATTTTGAGCCTTAAAATTTCAAGCACAAGTCTAGAAGAACTAGACCATCACAAACACATCACATAGAGATAAACAGGTTAGTCCAATTGCATATTTGATAAACACACTCAAGAAATTAGTCAAGGCCAAAATACCACAAGAACATGATGTTATTCATTCCTTGTTCATGTTATGCAAATTTTATATCTTTATTAATGTGATATCTCAATATATAATCCTTTAAAGTTAGACTTGTAGAGTGAAATGTGCATACAAACATCAAGTTTAAGTTGTGTAAAATAGTTATTTAAATTCAAATGTTCCAAGGTTGAATACACAACTGATAGGTGAAAATATCATGGGATCTTGGATCATATCTAATGGTGAGTATCAATTGACAAGACCAATAGGACAAAATAGATCAATGGTGCACATTTAATCATATAAAAGCATATCAAAGTTGAGTGGGAGTCAACAAGTTAGTGGATCTTAGGAGCTAATGAGAAGCTTACAAGTATCACAATCATGTTAAAATAGTAGAATATCAGTGGTATGTGTTTGAGCCATGAAAAAGTAGATTTATGGTGTATGTAAGGTTAAAAATTCAATGCTCTTGAGGATGAATGTAGGAACTACACATGGTGCAAACACGTTGAGTCATAGAATGGATAGTAGGACCCATAAGTTAAATGTAGAGCTGAAAAATGGCATAGTTTGGGAAACCTAGATCAAGATCAATGGCCAATATTAAAATTTGAGAGCCATGGACTTCCACTAGAGGTTAAAATACAATCCAAGTTAAACCAAAGAAAATATTTTAAGGGAATGACTTAAAGGTAGACATGTTGTAAAAAGCATTTCATCACCTTAAGCAAGTAGAATACATAAATGAAAGATCAAATGTGATATAAGTGTAGACACCGAAATCGTGTCGACTCCCCTGGTCATTCCCCGTCTTATTCTTCTTCGACTATTGAACCCTTGCCGATCACTTGTTTCACCAGCATTGACCCTGGCAGCATGTAAAGAGGAGCACAGAGCGAAAAGTAGACTCTATCCCCATTATGCATCTGCCGACGATGGTCTTTACCCGACCGATGTCGCCGACGTCGGTCACCTATTGGCCGACGTCGGCAATCCTGCCGACGTCGGTCACCTTCCCCTTGTCCGTTACCAGTTATCATTCGGTTTCCCGAAACGGTTGACGAACCGTTTCTGAAACCGTCCCCGTCTCCCGCCTTCATCAACCTCCGCCAGCCATTCGAACAGAGATCCCCGAACGCTGATCAACCGAACGCTGAGCAACCAACCTACGAATTCCTCCACGAACCTGCGAACTCTGAGCAATCATCGACACTACGACATCAACTAATCTGCACACCATGGATTTCATCGGGTCTTCTACCAGGTAAGTCTTTATTCTATTTATTTCATTTTCTTTTCTTAGTTATTATTTATTTTCTGTCTTCCCAACTGTTCAAACCCTGTCTCGACTCTGTCTAAACCTCGTCCCTGTCCTTATCAAACCCTACCCTGACCATATCAGACCCTGTCCCAACTGTTCAGACCTATCCTGACTCTGTTCAAACCCCCCAGACTCTCCCTAAACCTGTCCCAACTCTCTCAGAACCTATCCCGAACCTTTTCCCAGAACCTGCCCCTACCGACGCCGGTCACTACCTCGACCGACGACGGCACCTTGACCGACGTCGGCACCTTACCTAACCGACGCCGGCACCACAGAGACCGACGCCGGTGACTGTGCAGAACAGTGCCGCATATCAGGTACGCCTTTTATTTTCTGTCATTATCATCTACTTTCGTCCAATATTATGCTCTTTTTTATCAGTGGGTTGATATCCTTCTAGGGAGTCTTCGTACTTCCGGGATCGGGCGTTCACCTGACAGCCCACCATATCTCTTATTAACGTTTTTCCGTGTTTAGCCTTTTCTTCGCAGGTGTCATTCCTCCACAACAAAAGAGGAGAATCTTTCAACGTCTGATTTCGGTGCGCACAACTTTATCAGGTACTTCTAGCCTTAACCATTTCTTTTAGTTTCTTATTTCTTCTTTGAATGTAGAAAGCAAATTTTGCATTAGAAACAATAAGTTATAATGAGTAGACTCTATAAAGTTGTCTAACACCATTAAATCCCTGTAAAACTTTTCAAGAGCTTTTAGATGTAGGTTTTATGTATTTTTTAGATTTAAGAGACTCTAGCATACAAATATTCATTTGAAATCATGACTATATGAAAATCGATAGGGTGATTGGTTTTCATCCATAATAGATATATATTAAATATTTAGAAGCAATGGTAGAATGGTGACTATGTAAGGAATGTCAAAAAAAAACATCAATGAGAAAGTTTAAATAATTACTTGATAACGTAAAGAACACCAAACATTATTAAGGAAGATAGTGGGGCATTTAGAATTTCAAGTTCCTTAGGGAATTTCTCACATTTAATGGATTATGACTTAGCATCCTTAGATCGATGTTAATTTATCAAAGGTGGTTGGGTCACATTTATTAAGGGCTATCTGTTTAGTTCCCTCTCTCTCCCCTTTCTTCTATATATTCTATTTTCTTTCCCATTGAAAAGGGTTGACTCATATATTTTTATTAGAGGTAGAGACTCTTATGCTTTGGCTATGCCAAAATTGTATTGTAACACTTATTTTATATAATAGAGATTGAATTCCTCCATTTTCAAGCTAAATTGAAGTGTGTCTTATGAGTTCATTGATGTGGTTGAGTGAATCTATGATTTCATTTGCCTCTGTATAAATTCCATCACCTTCATGAAGTGTTTGGTAGCTCCCATAGGTCATTCTAAGTGCATATATAGTCTATTGATTAGTTTATAAGTGGATAACTTTCTTCCCAAGCTAGATTAATAGCTAGTTCTTACCTTCTAATGAAACACTTATGTGAAAATATTTTAAAAGAGTGAATGAAGTGATGTTTAGTAGTCTTAAAAGTGTCCTATATTGTGTCTTATGAAAGCATAAATTCTCAAAACATTGGTGTATCACCTCATTTTTACATGTTTTCTTCTAATTAGTGTCACTTTCTCTCCATTCTCCAAGTCAGAGGTTAGTGTAGGTGATAGATCCAATAAGAAGCCAACCTTCTCCATAGGCTTAACCTCATCGTAAGACACCCACATCTTGAGGTTGTTTTCATTTTGTGTCTTAGTTGGAGGGAGCCTAAATAACTCCTCCCATGGGTGTAAATTAAGACCATAAGAGTTTCTGGCACACCTGGTGGGACCCAAACAAATTATCTATAGCTAAATTTTGGAGCTAAGGAGATATAGTTGTAGTAGAGGAAGACATTTATCATAATCAAAAGTTAAAGGTTCTTCAAGATGTAGAGCTCATAACATCATCCAAGAAATAATCTCATTTTAAAGGTTACTACAAGGTTAGCTAATAAAGGTAATCCCTTTGAATTCATTGAGTTTCCTTCTATTTCATATAAGAGAGCAAGATTCAATAGGACAAGACCTTATCTTTAGAATCAATGTTCATCCCCTAGTCATATTATTGTTTTAAGTGGTGTAATCTCCCCTACCCAAATGGCCATCAAAAATCAAGTATTTATTCCATTCAATATAGGTAGTCCATTAAACTTAGCTTAGTATGATGATATTCATGTATCTTCTCTTAAAGTCATCCCATTATTTTCTAGGGAAGATCAAATATCTACTATTGAGCACATCCAAAATGTTAATAACCTTTGGTTAATTCATAATATTTTTCAAGATAATGTAGCTATTATAGTTTTTACTACTTCTTTCAAAGGAAAATCACTGTAGTGGTATATAAACCTTCCAATAAATTCCATAGCTATATGGGATGAGTTAGGTGGATCCTTAGTCAGAGAATTTGAAGACAAATATGATCACCCATCCTTAGTTGAAAAACTAATTACCATTCATATATACCCCCATGAGTTCATGTTTAATTTTAACCTTAGATTCCAAGAGACATACACTAGAATACCTACATTAATTAGGCCATCCCTAGAATATGCTTTCTTATATTATCTAAAATCCATTAATTATGGTATTAGTGTGATGATACAATTAATGGGTGGTATTACCTTAACAGATGCCTATGAGGTTAACATAAGGGCAAAGAATAGCTTGATATAATATAGTAAACTTTCTTCAAGGCCCCCAATGCCTATATTCCTAGAATTGAAGCCTATTCCATTCCCTTAAGTTCCTCATATTCCATTTATAGCCCCTACTTCATACCTTAAAGATCAAATTGTAGTCCCTCCTAGTCAAGATAGTGAGATTAGAGAATTGAAAAGTATGTTACAAGATTTTGGGAATGAACTGATTCAACTCAAGAGATAATGGTACCAGGGTAGCCTTATCAACAAAAAACCTAGAACATCTATCATCCCTTTGGTAATCAAAGGCTTCCTTATCAAGGGTTCAAATAAAATAGACCACCACACCAATCATAAGGGGTCATAACCCAAGCTAAAACATATGCATCCCTTAATCCCAATGCACCCTTTAGTTTAAGATCTATTTTTCCCACACCTTAAAATAATTTGATGCAAGATGTAGGTTGGTAGACATCTAGTCCCAATGATTCTCAAAATCAAGAATTAATGGCACAAAATATTACTATGCCACATATGACACTTGAATAATTTTATCTTCAAGAAATTCAATACCAAGAGGCAAAATTGGAATCATAAGGTCAAACCCAACAATTTTAAGGGTAGCCTAATGCCAATAATGTAAATTGATATATGGATGATCATGTAACATTCAATCAAGTTGAGAATAGAAACATAAATGGTCAAGTTATATCTATAAATAGAGCTAAAAGAAGAGCCATTGATATGGTTCAATATGTAAGAAATGATTAAATTGATCCTAATCCTCAATTGAATATCAAAGATCAATTTACTACCTCTGTAATACAAAATAATTATGATGTAGGGGTTGGGAAAGTTCCTTAGGTCCCTATGGTCTGTGAGCAACTAGTGATTTTGAAAGTACAACAAAAAACTAGTGGTGTTCCATTCATTATAGTACATCAGATGAAGAAATATAATGTCATCATTATCATGAGGGATTCCCTTTCTATTCTAGGATAAAATGCTATGCTCATCCAAGAGCTTTCATCCCTCAAAGTGTCTCCAAAGTTATTTGAAAAATAAGGTGTTGTCTTAGCTAACTTAAACCAACCAACTAAAAAATAAGATAAACATGCACATAAGATGGTAAGATTGGACAAATATACATTAAATTCAAGTAAAAATCCTCCATTATACCTTTATTTGATATTTGGTGACACTTTACTTCATAATTTTATGGTAGATAGTGGAACTAGTAGTGTTATCATACCTAAGCAAATTACAGATAAGCTTGGTCTTGTCTATGAGCCAAATACTAAGGGTGTGTTGTAACTATATGGTTATCTAACAAAGAAAGTGGGAAACATTAAATATTTTAAATTAACACTAGATGCTTTTCCCAATATTACCATTCAATAAGATGTAGTTATAGTGGACTCACCTCCCTACTTTGTCATGTGTCTTTCAAGGGACTTTATTTCAAAGATTGGAGGATACTTATAAGCCAATTGGTCATATTTAATTTTTAGAACTAGGTATGGTACTAATGTAACTATATGTTCTAAACATATTTCATGCTTCTACCTAGAGCCATATATGTCTAGTGTTGTGAACACTAATTGTGTTATCACAGATGAAGTGTTAGAAAATTGTGAAGAATAATCCAAGTTACCTTTAGATGGAATTACATATTTGTTTCTTGATGAATGGGAATTTTATTTACATGAACATGATCCTTATAAGCTAATTTAAGAAGAATGACTTGGTTTTTATTGCCTACATGAGAATAATGCACTAGTTTCAGCATTGATGAAGGATTATGAATCGAGTGATGGCTTATGGAAGTTATACTTTGATGGGGAAATAAATAAGCATGGTAATACTATTGGAATGATTTTGATTTATCAAACCAAGAAAAGGTATTTATATTCTCTAAATTTTTAGTTTGGATGTTCAAAAAATGTTGTAGAATATGAGGTACTGGTCCATGGTTTGTAGTGGGCTAGAAAGATGGAAGTTAACACCTTACAAGTCTTTGGTGATAATGAACTTGTAGTTCACCAAGTGAGAGGTCTTAAAGTATGTAATAATCCATTTCTTAAGTCTTAAGAGCATAAATTATTGGACTTTAAGACTTTCAAGATTTCAATATTCATGTCATATCAAGAAATGAGAACAAACACGTAGATAGATTGGCTACCATTGGAGCACATTTTAGCATCCCAATTGATATAAAATGTGAAAAGGTTAAGTCACACATTAAGGTGGTTGTAATATATTCTATTTTATAAAACCATGAGTATTGGCAAGTGTTTGAGGATGACAATCAAATTGTCAGGTTCTTATAAAAAGAGGCTAAGTTTTCCTCAGGGAATCAAGAGAAGTTATTGCATCAATATGGTGATAGATTGTGAAACTAAAGACATATAGGTTTCCCATTGAGTTTGTCACACTTGAGAATGTATTTATTAGGAATGATGAGTGGAGAAAATGTCAACCAAAGAGGAACACTATGACAATGTGGAGATTGTAATTGGTAAGAACTTAAAGTTAGGTAAGGTATGTAGTTATACTGAGAGGGAATATTTCATTGAGTTATGTTCAATTTTTTCATATGTCTTTAAATGGAAGTATAGTGACCTCAAAGGATTTGATCCAAGTCTGGATCAACACATCATTGAGTTGGAGGATGAAACTAAGATAGTAAGATATAGACAAAGACCTATCAATCCAAAGCTTGAGAGTTTGATGAGAGTTGAGATATATAAGCTCATTGAGTCAGCTATAATATTTCCAATTAAATACTCAACTTGGATGGAAAACCTTGTTCTAGTATAAAAATAATGGTGAGGTTAGAATGTGTGTTGACTTCTATGATTTGAACAAGGATTCCCTTAAGGATCACTATCCTTTACCATACATGGAAAAAAATTTATAGTTAGTTGTAGGTTCAAAAAGGTTATCCTTATTTTATGGCTATAGTGGTTATAATTAAACTTTGTTCAAGTAAGAAGACCAATTCAAGACATCCTTCATCACCAAGTGGGGGACTTTTTCATATATAAAAATGCCCTTTCATTTATCTAATGTTAGATCAACTTTTTAGAGAGCCATGGATATGGAATTTAAGGTCATTATTAACAAGTTTATATTTGTTTGTCTAGATTACATAATAGTTTTTTCAAAGAGTACATATGAGCACATGACTTAGCTCAAGCAAGTGTTTGAAAAGTGTAGGTAGTTTGGGATATCTCTAAATCCTGACAAATGTGTCTTCTGAATTCATGAAGGTAATATTATTAAACATATGATCTCAAAGCATGGTATGAGTATAGATAATGATAGGATAGAGTTAATTATTGTACTTTCCCTTCCCAATAACAATAAATATTTACAAAGATTCTTAGGTAAAATCAGTTTCATAAGGAAATATATTTCAGATTTTGCCACTTTAGCTAAGCCACTAACAAATATTCTAAAGAAGAATCAGAGATTAAACTAGACCAAGGAAGGGGAGAAGAGTTTTGAACAGATTAAGAGATCCATAACTAGTTCTACTACACTCCTGAACACATATTTCATAAAGGATTTTGTCTTTTACATGTATGTTAACATTGATACCATTTCAGACATCCTCATGCAATAGAATCAAGAGGTTTTAGAGAAACTAATAGCCTTCTTCAGTCAAGTCTTGGAAGAATATGAAACAAGGTACTCTTTTATTAAAAATATTTTACTTTGAGTTATAAGGTCTCTCAATATGTTTAGATACTTATTTTATAATAATAAGATACATCTGATGGTTTCCCATCCAAGTATTAAAGAATTTCTCTTGAAAAATGAAATAAATGAGAGAAGAGCTAGATAACCAAAGTAATGGAGTATTATATGGAGGTTAGGATCATAAAGTTGGTGAGAGGCAAGGGACTTTGTGAACATCTAGCCCAAAACTTGTAAGAGGTTAATGGGGTGGTTATGGTGTCAAATGATGAATAATTTACAATTGATCACATCTCACCTTCTAGCTAGTTCCATAACATGGTAAGATACCTATAGGATGGTATTTATCCTTCTCATATAAGCACTAAGGGTAAAATCACTGAGAGGGGGTCAATCAATGAGCTTAGATATTTCAATTTTAACTTTATTCCTTTAAAATAATAACCAATAAGCATATATCAACTTGATAAAGCAACATTAACAAGAAAGATCATTCATTCAATGCATACACAAGATCAAACACATAACACATATTTCCTATGGGAAACCCTCATGGGGAATAAAATCCACTCTCAATTTTGTAACACATGGACTAATATCTTATAATAAATTAAAAATAATAGACTAATCAACTCCTTTATACTATTAAACCTTAATCATATCCTCTCTACCAAAGGTATTTAGTGAAAAACATGTTTCAAAAGGAATAACTGACCTTAAGGAAGACCAAGTCCTTTAAACCCTCCTTTGAACACCTCCACCTTATAAATGATGTATTAAAACACCTAATTATGGATCTCTATTTTCTAAACCCTTTATAAACTCTCTCTCTCTATCTTATACAAGCCTCTCACATAGGCATGCCACAATCTCTCTCCTTCTTCACTCAAACTATCCTCATATGCACACTTGTACCTATTTGCATATACTAAAAATATAACATAAATTTTATGACATAAAAAATATGACCTAAATTTCATACAAATAGTTTTATATATTCTTTGATTATCAACTCATCAACTAGGCACTCTACCTCTCCTTCACTCAATAATTCTTACATGCACATTGCACAAGTCTCTCTCACAAGTATTCCACACAAAAGTATAGAAATCATCATCTTTGATTTCACTATATATATAGCTATCATGAATTATAAACATCTTTTTTGGCTAAAATACATGACTTTACCCTTAAGGAATCTTACATAGGTCACACTTAAGCACAATCCATTTTCAAATAGGCCTAAGTCAATTTTAGGTCCTATGGAGACCTAGTCACTTTTTGATATTTCTACAAGAATATTAATAAAATATGAACACTTTTAAAATAAATGGACCAATTAAAAATGATATATATGTCATCCTTAAGTCCCAATAACCATCACATTATCCTTCTACTTAATCATAATTCACTCAAACAAAATTATGTGCACATAGTCATTATGAACAAACACACAATCACCTTATAAACCTTAGTTCATATTGTATATGATTGATCAAACCTTAAAAATTAACATAGATCATCCTCTATATTTTACAACATGATCTAATATATAATTCATCATGAGATATCGAAACAACATCAGAATGATGTCAAATACCCTTCTCAAGTTATAGAATATGCATGGGAACATAGTCAAATTTAGAGATAAATATATATTTTTTTATATTTAATTAGACATTAAAATTCATATTTATATATGAACCTTGGAATCCTCCAAAACTTCTCCTTTTACACCATGAAAAAATTATACATAGATCAAAATATATGGCACAAAAATCATACATTAGTATTTTCCTTTACAAAATTCAAATATTCAAATTCAAATGGTCATAGTTAAACTTCAAACACTATGCTTGAATCTCATGTCCTATCATCTTTAGATAAATCTCTCACCATTGATATTCTTTGAACCATAATGCATATGCATCAATGCTCAAATTTTAAACAACTAATAGTTGACCTCATCCTATGCATTCTAGAAAATTTGACCTGATGCTCTTCATCGATATTGTATATGTAACTCAATATTTAAAAAAGTTAAAAAACTATCACTTTAGCCTCTTGAATTTAATACACATCATTTATCTCTATCTATAATATCACTTACTCATTGTTGATCCTTGGAAAAAGCTTGATCTTTATCTATGCTGAGCACTAAACATAGAATGCTTGGCACTATCTCAATAATTCCTAACATCTTGGAGCAAACGTGCATCATAGATATCTTTAAGATTTTATCAAACATTACCTTGTGAAAAATTTACTATGGGGACTATTGAAATTTATCTAATTATCCAACTTTAAACCTCAATATATTCTTCTGTGCTTAGACACAGGATCTAAAATTTAGACCATATGATCACCTTTCAAAAGAGAGTCTAGCAATATATCAAATTGATCTTGAAACCTTCAAATTATTGAGCTATATCATCATTAAAATTCCTTCTCAAAAACTTCTATCACAGAGCCAATTATTCTTAAAACTTGCTTGTGAGGTCAATTTTGCCCTTGCATGACTTTAATTATACTCAATCGCATGATATAAAATTTAACACATAAGATCCTCTCATATAGGGGATTTAATCCATATATAAATATTTTATTTAAACTTTCACATGTGTGACATATTATTTCAACATACTACTTGGCTTTATTTGAACATATAAAACATTGCCAAAATACTTGGGAGCCAAACTTTGCACATGTATATATTTTGTTGTGCTACATTACATGACCTAAAATTTGGAACATAGGAACCAGAAATAAAATTAATAAAACCCATATTATTAACTTCTACTAAAATCTCCACACATTTGAGATATGACACCATCAAACTACTTACTCAGCTCTTTCTTACCTCATGCAAATTTGGCTATGGGAAAATACTATCAAACTACTTGGGAACCCAACTTTGTACCCACATATATTTGAAAAAACTTAGGTGCATGACCTAAGATTTAGTGTATATCAACTAGGGACTAATTTGATCACAATCATATGACCAACTCCCCCTGACACATTCACATGTGGTAATGGTGACATCATCAAACTGCCTATTTAGATTTTATGCCACTAGACCAAAAACATCTAGATGAAAACTATATACTACCAGATGAAATTCACTTATGAACACAATCTCTCAAATCATATAAAACCTCTTATATATCCCCTTACACATTCTTGATATGATATAGTCATCCATGAACATCTTTAATCATGCCAAAACTAAATATCAACTAAGCTAACTTCAAGCATACTAGGAAAAGAATATTGCACACTTTGTCATTGCCATTAGGCTATAAAATCACTTCATTAACTCACCAATACACCTCCATTATATCTCCATAATATCTCTAACAATTATCCAATAATCTCCCCCTTTGTCATTGATGTCAACAAACACAATTTATCTCACCTTCTTTCTCTTCAAGCACTCTCACAAGAGAAACTTTATCCCCCTTTGACACAATGAAAAACTAGGGAGAAATTGATTCTAAGGACTTGAAAAGACCATAAATAATTAAGGAACATCTTAGAGCTATGATACAAACTCCCCCTTACCTTTAGCCTACCTATTTTTGCCTTAACACTTTCCTCTTGCTCCATGCCAACACTCTCTTCAAACAAGCACTGCAACCAATGAAAAAAGAAAACACAAAAGAATTAAAATATGATTGAAGTTACCAAGATACTTATTAGATGGAATCCCCATAATATTTTTGATCAATTTCATCACTTGAGAATCGTAATATCTCTGTACACTATGAGGAACCACAACACAGGCTTACTATCCTTCTTTCTTAAGACACTTCCAAGACTACCGACAAAAATTCATGCCACTCACCATAAAAAAAACATGTTAAAAAAAAATGATAACTCTTCTTGAAACACACATACCTTTATATTTTGGATAAATTGAACAAAAATCACATCTTCAAGACTAGGCATGTCTAGACACCTTATAGCCCTACTTAGAACTTGTAGAGCCCACAAATTTTAATAGACACATATTTAGGACATAAAACTTCATATATAGATCAATCTCATATTCCCCCTGGATCACACCAATTTGAAACAACTAGTTCATCTTCTACAATATACTTGCTTCACAAATCTACTACCCAATTAGGCCTCCAACTTGATAAAAACTTGAATAAATTGAGAACCACAAACCTTAAAATATATATGAAGCTTGATTTGAAAACCCATTTTGCCTATTCAACATATTAATAATCCTTAGACCTCAAATCATAAGGAAAACCAATTTTCTATCAAAGCCTAAAACCCTAAAATTTCAAAACAAACAGTGTCAATAAACCTCTTTCTGGGCAACGTCCACCTATGAAACTTCTTGCATACCTAGAGACAACCATTAAATTTTTTTGAAACAATATTTGAGCTTCCAAAATTTTGGGAACCCATACATCCTATAACCCATTTTTAGGCCTGCATACTCTTAAGCATAAATTTGAAAACCTGAGAGCAACCAAAAATCTCCAATTTGACTTTAACATCCCTTCATATAATAAAACCACTTGAATCATTCTAGAATAAGATAAGCAAACCTTTTTTTTACAAAAATATCAGCTTGATTTTGCCTCAATCTCATTATTCCACCTCAAAACACCCATTTTGACCTAGTAGACTAACCATATACAGATATTAACATCATGCCATTATCACAACATATCTTCTAGATAAACATTCCTACTCCAACTAGAAATACTCATCTATAGTCTTATAGGACCTTCTGAAGAACATCACAACAACACTTTCTTCTCCACTAAAAGGAGTCTCTTAAGAAGCATAAACAAAGACATCCCTTACACTACAATGCTCTAAAATAAAGTGAATCTAGGAGTGGCCCACATCTCCTCAGTAACCACAAGAATCCTTTTATAGCTATAATACTTCTTTCTCTTATTTTTATTCTTCTTAGTTTGATCTATGACAACTAGTTCCTTTTCTATATCACTCTCCTTCTCTTCTAAGATAGAATTGACAACACATGGAACAACTATGGAATCTTGACATACCTTTTCATTTGAAGAATCAACCTTTCAACTTGGAACACTATTAATAAGCACAAATAACTAATGTAATCTATATGAATCATGCTCAGTAATAGAAGGATGTTCAATTGGATCCATACTTACTTTATAACTATCCTCAATCAATACCTTAGTCTTCTCCTTTAGCTTGGTCTCTTCATTCATAACATGAGCAGACAATGAGAGCCCTTGTCACTCTTTAACTTTTGTATCATTCACCACCATAAAAAATAGATTACTTGGACCTGTAAACTCATCATAATTCCTACTTACCACCTTTTGTCTCCATGAATTCATTTTCCTTCTATCTTGCACTCTAGGAGCTTGATAAAACCTATTCTATCTTGTAAACCTTTGCTTATAGAATCTATCAATGTGACCTCTCTTTTTATAGTTGTAGTAAACCATACTCCTTGATGGAAACCTAGGTTATCTTACCTTATTTAGACAAAAAAATATCAGTTTTTCCAAAGTCATGACAACTAAAACAAACTACTCTTTTTGAAAAAGACTTACCTTACCTTTCCTTATTGTGACAATACTTAGCAGAGTGTCTTTCATTAAGATAGTTGAAACACTTAACCTTGCTCACACTTTTTGAATAATAAACCCCATCATAGTCCCATGAAAACTCATTCCTAATAGGTCTCTTGCATTCTCTCATCCTATGACCAAATTGATTACAAGTATAGTAGTAACCATTGAATTTGTCATACCTCATGGCATTTGGTTGTCTGATTTGATATGTCTTCATTTTAATAGTACCTTCATTATTTTTATGATGATTTGTCTTCAAGGTTAGATTGTCCTTATTCACATTGGTCTTCATATTTCTTTGATTTGTAGTCTCTAGTTTTGCTTTGTATCCAAGACCAGTTGTAGACATTGGAAATCCACACACCCATACTTTAAAATTTCAAAATACACTTGGACCTACCCCAAGACCCCCTTGGGACTAAAATAAACTTATTAGGCTTGAACCAACCAATATTCACTCAATTTCACCTAACTAAATAACCCTAACTTTTAGGACCCTATCCTTATGGACCCTGACCATCGATAGTTAGGGTGACCATCGAAAGTCAACCTTGGAAACCCCTATTTGTTGACCATGAGGATCAAAATTTTATCCAAGAGAATGCAAGATCTACTAGCCCATTTATAAATATAACCTTGTCTAATTTATGTTACAAGCCTTTACATACATAAATTATATTTAGATGACCCACTTACACCTTCACTTCTGCCTCTTGCTTGTGCCTATAAGAGAGAGAGATTTGGGAGGTCAAATCCATCTACAATAATTACTAGGATCTTAGGCATTCAAGAGTTTTCTTTTGTAGGTAAATCAGGTCAATTAGTGTCATCAACATTACTAAGAAATATTATCCATATTATTGAGAGCCAACTCATGAGTGCTTCTCAACCAAGCTTCAAGGTATTATTACCCTACTAGAATCAAGCCAGATTATACCAATATGCTAACTACCTCAACCACTCACCTAACTAACTTATGGTAATACACGTACTTGTTTTTTAATATTCATGTGATTTAATTCCACTTCAAAATTAACCTAGCTCTTGTCCAACTCATAGAATTCATTTATGGAATATCATTATTTAGTTATTGATCAAACCCAAAAATACACATCTAATCATTGATGGTTAGACCTCAACCACTAATGGTTAGGGATAACCACCAATGGTCACCCCAACCATCAATGGTCACCTATCACACAAAAAACTAGCAACCTATTTTCACCTACCTAACCCTAACCAAATCTAGTTTTCTATGTTTCTGACCACTCATAGACCTTTTTATATTTTTTGAAGCATACCCCAACCCCTTAGCACCAGTATTAATAATTTTATCACTAATTTGATCATTTATAGTCTATTTTCCTAGTAAACATTCTCTTGTTAAATTTTAGTAATCTTCTTTACCTGATGTCATTACCTTCTTTCTAGTTTCATGAACTTAATTATTTGAAATGTGTGTATTGATATCCCCTAAGGAAGATCTCACTTTCAAGATATAGTTATCGGTAGGAAATCAACCCAACTATCTATCTAACAAACAATTTTGCTTTAGTAATTTCTTATTTGTAGGTCTTCCTCCCGAGTCAAAGAGGAGATCTTCACAATCTTCTGATTTAGCATGTCAACAAACAAATAGGTTTTTCAACCATACCCATATCGATTTTATTTTCTCTCTTTCTTTAGAACTTAAGTGAAAATTTACATGAAATATTTTGTCATGCTCGATGGGACCTAGAGTCTTTACTCACATTTTCTTTGCATTTGTATGCTTTTCTCTCTATCTGTGCACATAATTGAAACTAAAATTTATTTTTTAGTTTAAAATTAACTATATCCATTACTTGATTTTAACATCAGTTCACTTAGAATTAAAGAACAATAATCTTATTTTAGCATCACATTTGTTGCACACACTAGCCAAACCACTTTCATCAATCAAACATAAAAAAAAATTGAGACAAGGCCTAACTAGGATTTCATCACCTAGCAGTCACCTTACCCATTCTTGACAATCTTACTTGGAGGTCATTACCAAGGGGAGAACCAAATCAGCTCTCTAGTTGAGCATAAACTTTGGATATCAATATTTATTAGCTAAGCACCTGACACCCTTATTTTTTTAGGATTGTGAAGTGAGGGGTTAGGCCCCAATACCAAGCCATGTATTGATTATAATATATATTATTTTGAGAACCTAAACAACCTAAAACCAACCATAGACTTCTTTTATAGTACCTAATCTACAAGCCAAATTCTATCACACATTCTCATAAATGAAGGCATAAGCCAAAAGTGAGATTAAAACTAACCTCTAGGATTAACGTACTTCATAGTGTGTGTTTTGATTACCTTGATAATTTTCTTGTCTTCTTATTTTTTGAGTGGTGAGTTTGTTCTTTTTTCTCTCACTTTTTTCCTATATGGTTCTCACTCATCAGTAGTGAAGAGACCTAGTAGAATAAAACCCATCACTTAAATCAACCTCTTATACCTCCTCATTTATGAAGTACATCTCTAAGGTAGAAGATTCACCTCATCCATTAGGAAGCCCTACTTTGTCTTAGATATTCCCCCAAGGATACATGAATTTTACCACATTTTTAGACAACAATCTTGGTTCCCTTCAAAATTATCTTAACACCTCCCATCACCACATCCTAGTTTCAACTCCACCTCAAGGTCCTCCTTATGGCATGCCATCCCACCTTATGAAGGGTATCCTTGTTATCAATATCACCACCCAACCTTCGACCACCTAATAATCTTTATTTACTAATCCCTTTGATGTTATATTTGAAAACAACATATCCAATCAATCACTACCCTTATACCCTCCACCCCTACTAGTGACTCCTCTACCTTGGGAACAACCCAAATATTAACCCATCATGTTTCACTTATTATTGGAGTACCCACTACTAGAACTAACAACATCCCCTCTATCAAACCTAGCCCATTGATGAATACCCTTTTACCAAGCTTAGGGGTATCTATCCCTTCTGCTTCACCACCCATTAGCACAAAGGTCACTACCTCACCTCTTGTCACCAACCCAACTACCACCCATGCCCAATCCATAGGGACTCCTCAATAGTTACCCATTGCACCCAAGCTAGGATACATCCCTAACCCACAAGGGTATGTACCCACTACTAAATCACCATCATTGTCTTACCCTACCCAACCTCTAGCATCCATATTATAATATGTGGTATCCTCTCAACCACCAAATAATTACCAATATGTTGCCCAACCTCAACCACAATATCAGCCTTAAAATCATTTTGATACATCACTTCAAATTGACCTAATGAAAATGCTCATGCATAAGATGACCAACCTTGAGTCATTCATTTTAGGGGCTCATAACATCCTATCCTATGATCATATTTGTAACGAACCTATTCATCCTTTTGTCCCCATTAGACCTTACCCTCCTCAATGGGAGCTTCTAAAATTTACCAAATTTCAAAGCAAGGAGGACCCCCAAAAACACCTTATGTATTTCAAGCATGCATGTTACATTATTGCTTATGATGATTCCCTTCTCCTTCAAACCTTCCCCATGTATTTATCTAGACCAATACTCGACTATTATAGAGCCCTCACCAAGCATTCCACCTTTTCTTTCACCCAACTAGCACAAGTCTTCTTAAATCACTTTTTTATTAACATTTCCAAGAAAGTCTCTATCACAAACTTATATTCTATTAGGAAATTTGATGATGAGTCCATTTTAGATTTTATCACCCATTGGATAAGCTTGATTAATCAACTTCATTTTCCTTGCCTCAACATGAACTTATAGAACTTTTTTCTTGAGCTTGCACCAAACATATATCTTGTACACTACATTTCCAAAGCTTCAAAACTTTTGATAATAATTTTACCATGGCACATAATCTATAACACCAGGCCATAGATGAGGATAAATTGAAGTTACAAAACAATAAATCTACCTTCAATACTAACAAAACCTCTTCCTCTAAACTAGGTAACCAAGCCAATACCATAACTAAGACCAGGAGAACCATGAATGCCATTATCCTTAAAAAATCCCCTCCACCCAATATCAATCAACAAAATTCTCCCATTACCTCCAGCCAAAATACAAGGAACCCAAACCAAATAAGCCAAAATAAATTCACTCCTCTTGGAGAATATTATACCTTGGTTTCGTAGAAGCTACTAAAAACTAACCTTATAAAACTTCCACACATTAAACCTCCCCAATAGTTTGATTCTTCTCATCCATCACCCACTTGGTATAATGAGAGTGACCTTCATTCTTTTCATTGGGTATTTATACATGACATTAGTCAATGTAATAATTTAAATAATTTTGTTAAAGTCTCATCGACAAAGGAGAAATCATGTTGGATAATCCCAATGCCCTTAAAAATTAAGCTCTTGACACCTTTAAGAAACATTTTCCCAACCATGATCCTATCAAATATGAGGACAAATAATCTAAATATTCTCATGATACTGACATGATCAATATGGTTTTTCATGTGTTTATCATCTAACCTACCTGCTTTTCCCCCACTTCATCTACTAAGGTGGTGAAGTCACATTCCCTTCCTTTATAATCCCAAACCAAGGAGGTTCCTTTTTCCTTAGATTCACTCATAGATAATTTTGAATCATCAAGCACCCATTTAGATATCCAACACAAAAAAATAACCATTTCTATCCCACCACCTCCCCTAACTATAGACCAAGCCACAACTATGGATATCATGCCTAGGGGAGCAAATTTTTCATAAACACCACTCATGGAGTGAGCACCCAACTTAAACTTACCTACATTGCTTGAGGAAATAAATGAGGTTATAAACCCTCATCCTTAACACATAGGTGTCTCTTTGGCACACACTACACTAGAGGTTACACCAGTATATAAACCTTTTTTCAAACTCATTCAAAATTTAGGTACAACTACAAAACTAGACATAGATTAAACCATTTTCTGGTAATAGTTAGGGCTTCCCTCCATCAACAAACATAAACCTTATAACATACATATAAACAACAAATCCATCATCTCTCCACCACCTCTTAAACCAATCTAAACTTATACCAACCCCCTCCTTATTAGTCAAGTAAAATAACTACTACATCACCAACTAAACCTTTCAAAACTCTTAGTGTCTTCCTTACTTGAAGTTTGGTTCACCCATCCTTGAAAGTAGACTTAGCCTCACCCAAGCCTATACCTAGGTATAGACCCACACCAACCAAGAGGATAAAACATCAAAGGTTCATATGACTAAGACTCTACCTCCCTCTACATTACCCTCTATCTTATGGCCTCACCCTTCCACCTTGCTTAAAAATAAACCCCCTTTAACATATGTCACCCACTGCCATTGATTACACTAGCACACTTATTACCTAATGCATTAATCTTTACCATATTACCAATAGTCAAACCATTAAAATTATCCACCCCAACTACCAACATATGCATACCAAAACCATCAACTAGAAACACCACCTTACCTAAACCATCTCTCACCAAACCTATTACGACCAACACACCCATCTTACCATCCCAAACCATGATACCTAAACCTTTCTTACCTATATAAAAATCATATATGACCATTCTTCATATATTATTATAGACCTCATGCCTCACATTACCTCTTATCAGACCTTTCAATTCTCTTGGTTCGAAGCTAACCTAGTATAATGATTGTCAGATTTGCTCCTATCACAAAACACCTAGGCATGACACAAAGAATGGAAAAGATATCTAGGACATTATCCACAAACTCTATGATGAGGATGATCTTTTATTAGATGAACTTCCATCCATTTCTCCACCACTAGACCCAACATTTAGTAGCCAACACATTCTAAATCCCCCACTCTCATCTTAGAGTGATGGAGAATCTACCCAACCCCTCATCACACCTTGCCCCTCTACACACACCATTAATGTGGTCACATGATCACAAAAAATGATAAATTGAAGGATAAAGTGTATATTCCATGTACTTACCCATAAACTCACCCTAAACCAAACTAAACCCAAACCCCCATGTCTATAGCTAAGCCCAAAGTGACCATCTTAGGCACTTCAGAGTCTAACCCCTTTGAATCCATCAAGAGGGTCATACTTAAACAAATTCACCAAACCCAAACCAAGATGAGACTCTATGAGCTCATTTCCACCTCACATCACCATTTTCAAGCTATGATCAAGGATATGCAAGCCATTGAGGTTAGACCAGGAAACTCCCAACCTATAGAGGCATTCATCAGTGCTTTCCATATCTCCACCATTATTACCTTTAAGGACTCAAATATACCTTATATCCACCTTTAATACCTATATCCCCCTCTTTTTATTATATCCCACATCAACCAAATGCACATCATATGGGTTATGATCAATGGGGGAGCTAGTATCAGCATCATCTCTTCGCATGCCTATGAACAACTCAAGATACCAGATAATGCCATGTCTAAAACATTAGCCATCCTTAGATCCTTTGATGAAACTATGACCTTTAATTTGGGAATCATCATCCTTCATATTTGGCTAGAACCTTTCACACTCCTTGAACTCTTTTATGTGATCAAAGGTGAATTCTACTACAATGTTTTACTAGGGAGACCTTGGATCTAGGCCATGGGTTGTGTACCTTTTACCTTCTATATTTGTGTCAAGTTTAAACATGAAGGTCAAGTTATTACCATACAAGCTGACCCTAGTGATTTTACAACATGCAATATGACCTACAAACCTAGTGACATCCTCCTACCTCAATCCAAAGCACTATAAACTACCACCATCAAGCCCTAACCTAAGGAAGTCAAAGCCATTACTTCCCCTTCCTTTGAGGCATCTACCAGTTCATCTATCCCCATAAACTAGATACCCATCACTGATCCTTTAGAACCCACCTTTTAAATACTTACCCTTGGATAATACTGCCTACTCACCCTTGATGCCTTCCAAACTCCCTAAGAATATGAAAGGCATTACCACTAACCAGGTTATGACCCTTACATTGGATACATTACCCCATTTGAGAATCCAAGCTATTAAACCCAATTTTTCTATGGGGGAATTAACAATCCACTTAATGCTATCACCACTCCCTCTCAACCTTAACCATTCACCTCTACCATCTCTTATTTGGATAACCCAAACTTCACCAAACTATACCTTCACAAGTGTGCCTAGAAGGGATTTAGTTTAGGATGATATAAGCATGACCCACACACATCAACCTCAATTGAGACCTGAAAGCCTCATGAGAAGCATGACCTTCACTTCATTCTACCCAATAAGAAAAAATCCAAACAAACTACCCCTACCATTATTGAAGAAGAGATCCCTTCCTCACCAACACCCCCTCCACATATGGGTGAGGATGAGGACATCATCCCACCTAACTTTTTTTTTTCATCAACATGATTACCCTTGACCCCTTAATTTATCAAAAATAAGGGGCACCCATATCTATCCTAGCAAGAGAAGACTCTCCTACCATTCACACTATCTAATGCTAGGATAATTATTCCATTCTCACCTACCTTGGTGCACCTAATTCCTCCATCCATAAATACTTACCTCTAAAGACCTCAACCATTCTGAATGAAGCCACCACCATAGCATAGGTACTCTAGATAACCCCCATGTTGTCAAACTAGGTGAAACTCTCACCCTTGTTGAACTATAAGACTTCTCTACCTTCCTCCAGGACCATAGTATTGCATTCACCTAGTCATATGCTAATATTATTATTATTGACCCAATCATTGCCACACATAAAATCATGACTAATTGTGATTACAATCCTATCAAATAGAAACTCTACCACATGCATCCTCATATATATTTCCTTGTCAAATAAGAACTCCAATGCCTCCTTTATATCAACTTCATTTAACCCGTTGATTATCCTCAGTGGGTTTTGAACATCGTACCTATCACTAAATCCATAGGGGCTCTATGTATATGTGTGGAATTTCAGGACCTCAACCTTGCATTCTTGAAGGATGACTTTATTCTACCTAGCATTAACAAACTTGTTGATCTCACAGTAGGCCACGAGATGTTATCACTCATGGATGGATTCTTGGGTTATAATCAAATTTTGATTGCCCCTCAAGATCAACACAAAACTACTTTTATCACCCCATGGGGGACTATCTATTAAAAAGTCATGCCCTTTGGTCTTAAAAATTCTAGTGGAACCTACCAACATGCTAGGACCTACATCTTCCATGACCTTATCTATACAATCATCAAAAGCTATGTGGATGACCTTCTCAAAAAGTCCAAACTTTTCCAAAACCACTTAACCATTGTCAATATTATCTTTGAGTGACTTATCCATTATCATGTCTACCTTAATCCCAAAAAATGTATTTTTGGGGTCTTATCAAGAAAAATTCTAGGCTTCATAATTTCCCTTCAAGGAGTCACGGTTGACTTGGCCAAGATCAAAGCCATGCTTGAGATGCTACCTCTAACCAATCTTAAGCAACTCCATAGTTTGTAGGGGAAGCTCCAATCCATTCTCCATTTTATCTCCTAACTCTTTGATTGGTGTCAACCCTTCCACCACCTCTTGAAAATGGACATCTCTTTTAAGTGGAATGTTAATTATCAAAAGGCCTTTGATGCACTCAAAGAGTACCTTCTATCTCCACCTATCCTCACACCTCCTAAAGATGACAGACCTTTATACCTTTATATCTCTGCCACTAACCATTCCATAAGGGTAATGCTTACCTGTTAATATGATCACAGTAAATAAAAATTTGTCTATTACATTATCCACACACTTATTGAGTATGAGACTTGGTACACACATACTAAGAAACTATTTCTATATCTAGTATTCATAGCTACCAAACTTTACCACTACCTTCTTAACAATAAAAATTTTGTCATAACTAATACCAACCCACTCAAGTATATGCACTCAAAACCATACCAAAACTAATGTATGGATAAGTGGCTCATTATTTTAGCTAAGTTTGACCTTGAGTTCCTCTGAAAAAAATCAATCAAGGGGCAATTCATTGCTTACAAATTGGCTGATGCATCCCTAACAAACAACCAACCTCCCCCTCTTGAGTTTATAAAAGAGTCTATCACAAGCCTATCTCAAGTAGATTTCACTAATAAAGTAACCATGTTTTTTAATGGTTCTAATTGTCAATAGGGTATGGGATATAGTATCATCCTTATCCCCCTTGTTAGTGAACCACTTCATTTATATTTTAAACTTAACTTTGAATGTATCAATAATGTGGCTAAATATGAAGCCCTAGTAATAGGTCTCCAAATTTCTTTAGCCTTAAGAGTCAAAATAATTGATATCTTTGGTGAATCCTAACTTGTGTTTAACCAAGTCAATAGCATTTACCAGTGTAATAATGATATGATGTAATTATATAGACAACTAGTTACAGAATTCTTAGCATCATGTGAACACTACCATATTTAAATGTCATGATCTACTAGCAAGCTTGCTGATACCATGTCTTCTCTTCCCTCACAGATCCCATCAACACCATCAAAATCCAAACTATTAATCATTGTCTATTGCCTCACCAAATTAAACACTCTAACCATATTTAGTGTGGAAGAGATTATGCTTGACCTTTAGTATTAACAAACCTTTGATTACCTTCACCTTGACATAGTTCCCTCTAGCCTCTCTAGGAATGCTCATTAGGTGTTTATTTAGAGCAGCTCCTATTACACCATTATGGGAGGAATTATTAACAAATGTAGCCTTGATGGCGTCTTATTTTGTTTCCTTCGTGATCTGTAAGCCTCTCACGCTATCAAGGAGACACATGAGGGTATTTATGCAGGGAACTTTAGTGGACTCATTGTGGCTAAGTGCATCCTTTGACTAGGATATTATTGGCCCACCCTTAAATAAGACTATTACAATTTTGTGAAAAAATGTTTCAAGTGTCAATAAAATGCTAGTTTACATCACACACCTAGCAATGGTGTTCATGTTTTTGTATACTTTTGGAACTTTTCATAATGGGGTCTACACCTTATCGATGAAATCAACCCCTCTTCATGACATCATTCTATCATTACCATGACTAAATATTTTACCAAATGGGTAGAATTTATTCCTCTTATCTCAACAAAAGTTGAAAATATTGTCAAATTTATCACCCACCATATCATCTACCATTTTGGTGTTTCCCATAAGATCATCACCTATAATGGAAAATCCTTAAAAAACAAACAAGTCTAGGGCCTTTGTGATGTATTTGGTATTAAAAATAACTTTTCATCACCTTATCACCCATAAACAAATGGAAAAGTTGAAGCCTCTAATAAAACCTTTAACAACATGCTTACCAAAATGGTTAATGCCTCAGGTCAAGATTAGCACTTGCACATCCCTTTCACCTTATGAGTATATCATACTAGCATCTAAACCCCTATAGGTTATACACATTTTTCTCTAATTTTTTGATCTAAGGTTGTATTTCCTCTTAAATTCTAAATCCCTTCTCTTCTCATATATTTGCATGATATTATTTTATAAAATGACTATCATCAGGAACGTTTATCTCAACTTGAGCTAGTTGATAATTATTTTTTGGCTTCCCTTTCCCATCTTTGTGTCTATAAATAATGAATCAAATATGCCTATAAAAATACTTGAAATTATAAGAAATTAATATTGGAGATCTTCTCCTCAATGAAAATCATGTAACTAATATCGATAAAAGCAAAAGGGGCAAATTTGCTTTCAATTAGCTTAGACCCTACTTCATAACCCATAAGTATGGATCAAGAGCTTATCATTTGTCCTCTCTTGAAGTTAAACCATAACATAATCCTCTCAATGCTTCAAATTTGCATCCCTTTTATTATTAAATAGGGATCACAATCATCATTTTTGTAACTTAAGCTCATCCCCTACCACCACATTCACTTCCCTCTTTTTAGGGCTAATCGACTAAAATTGAATCATGTGATTATCCATCACATTTATATGCTAATCTTAAACTATAGGTACCATGACTCTATCCATGAAATGATTCTCATAGTACTTCCCATCTCTTTGAGATTGATTCTTATGGTCATTGTCACATATACCCCTTTTTCATAGACTAGACCTTCATGTTAACCTAGTTTTGCCTTCATAAAGGTACTCCATTGAGCATGTATAAGCAAGTATATGTCAGGAAATAACATTATCAAAAGTCATAAACAACATATGGATCATTCTTAGCATTCATATACTATTCCCTTAAAGGATACCTATTAAAAAATATCTAAAATTTCCAAACATAAGGTGGACTCATCCCTTGAAGGATAGCTATCAAAATCATTTGAATTATGCACATAAACTTAGACCACTCCCTTTAAGGATGAATAAGTCAAGCATTTGTCAAAGCTAGCAATTTCTTGGAAGCTTCCTACATCGATCAACTTCCCTAACCCTAAAATAGAAGCAAAATAGCAAAAAACCCCAAGTAAAAACAAACATTTTTAAAAGACACAATCATCTCTCATAAATTCAATGATCTTATAAATCCATAATTGGCTCTCCTCAATAGAATTACTACATTGATCAGTTTACACTTTATATATAAACATAGGCTTATTTATACTACCTCTTTGAAAACCTACAAAAAAGGCATATTAGTCTTCCTAACAATTCCAGTTTCACCCATTCTCCCTCCACATCTCATGTGCACGGGAATATGAGCTTACTTGACATAATGGGATTAAGATACTTATATATCAACCTAATCATTCTACTACGAAGAATCTAAAAGGCTTATCTTCACTAAGCTAATCCAAATTTGTGTTTTATGTTGGTCTTTACCAATAAAAAGGCACCATATTCCTTTTTATTATCTTTTATTAGTTCATGTGGATATACCTCTCATAATTCATATCACTTTCCTACACATCTATTTTTTTACCTAATTACTTTATGTGTTTTCATCTTTAACCATATTCACATTCTACCTCTATGATCATGAATAATAAACATCACATCAAAAGCATGAACATTATAAACTATGTCAACAAGCAACACCATCTATCTCTATATGCACCAAACATAATGTAAGCATATCACAATAGACCATAAACATCAACCTATCTATTTAAAATTATCACATCATATGAGCCTATAAGCATATCATTACACCAATAAAAGTATAAACCAAATCAATGAGCAAGACATCATAACATATACCATTTACCATTCCATCCATATGACCATGAACAAAACCATTACATTATCATATAACATACATCCATCAATAGCACATCCTATCATATCCATGAACAAAATCAAAAACATCATAATTATCTTTCTAGCACCACATGCCTAAGCTATTAACTAGGACACTAGCATCATACACCATAAGTCAAGAATCATAAGCCATAACCATGATCATAAACCATAAACATCCATCATATATTCCATTGAAAACCATACATCATATACATCAAATTATTACAAGAAATAATAATAATAATAACACATGTAATAATGTATTAGCTCTCTTAATACACACACACACACACACACACACACACACACACACACACACACACACACACACACACACACACACACACACACACACACACACACACACACACACACACACACACACACACACACACACACACACACACACACACACACACATCTTTCTACATCAGTGCACATGCTAGTATCAAACTAATACATCATAATAATGCATCTGACCATAATCACGAGCCTCCACCACTACCACTGGCCCCATCTATGCCTACACCTACACTTGGTGGTGGTTTCCTTGGGACCCCTACCTAATCTAATGTAGAAACCCACTGACCTAGAGTATCTATCGATGGCCCATTGGCCAAACTCATTATGTACTCTACATACCTCATAGCCTAGGGTAGTTGGTCTAATACCATTACCTCATAATATCTAAGCTATACCATGGTATCTAGATAACATGCTCAAGGTACTGTGTTCAGTGGCCCTCTTACTATTACTACACCTACTCTATCCCTTTATCTGAGTAGGTCTCTCTCTCACCTATAACAGCGGTGAGCTGACCCTATAATATGGTGATTTGGCCTTATAGTGTGCCCACCTATCCCTAAAACACCTATATCTAAGCTTAGGCCAAGGCCAATGCTGCCCCTACCTATCTATCCTAGCTAGCTAGATTTACAACCATCAACCCCACCCCTCCATCATCTCCACCAACATTTACTGATACATAGATCAGCTAGTACCAAGACATATAACCATCTATATATCCTACATCATCCATAAGATCCCTAATAAGAAGCTCCTCAAAACCACCATCTAAAATTATCTGATTAGGTTGGGGCACTAGCAATTAAACCTCTAAGTCTTACCTATTATACTATGTATGTGGACCCAATATACCCTACAAAAATCCAAATTGGTGCCACACTTAGTCAAATAGAATTATCTAAAACTCACCCTCTCAGTAGCTCATTATCCACATATAACTTTGCATCATGAGGGTCTACCTCTTATAGCTTGGCCAAATGAGAAACTATAGATATGGCCTTCAAGTGTTATCCCCAACTACCAATGTACCTAGGGTACCTTTAAACCAATTAACATCATGTTCTCTACCTCTTACCCCTGATGTAGCCTCATCATCTCTCCATCTCATGAATCTAATGGGGAGCTCAATCTATGTATATCCTACCCAAAATAATCCCATCAGTCTCAAAACCTAGATGTGCTCATAAGCTTAGTAATGAAGAACCAAGACCATGCTCATACCATATCTCCTATGGTGTCTAAAACCCCATAGCTCCCTATAAATCTAAACCAACAAAACTAGGATCCAACCAAACACTGTCCTCCCAAGAAACAACTCCACCAAAATAGCCAACAATACATATAAAAACTTCTCACTACTAGAATCTAGGAGCCAAAAGCAAGTAATAATAATCATCAGCATCATCATAAATCTCCTCTCCTCTAGAGCCTTCTCATATAATTATATATAGATAAACCCTCTAGAATGCCACCAAAGATGGTTGGTATCATCTCCATATAGATACTCAACATACTCATCCTACTCTTCCTACTCTATTTTGTATATCACCTCACCACATAATGGGATCTGAGTGATCTTATGTACATCCTTAGAGATAATAGTCATCTCTTCAATTAGTATTAAGAAGGGATTAGTAGTAGCATCCCATCTCTCGATGATTGATACTATCATTGATGACTCCCTAGTCACATGCTAGTAGTGCCTCATCACTCATATCTCTACCTCATCCATATATGCCCAATCATCCACCATCATCCCCTCAAGAAGCATATGGAATATGTGCGACACATTATCATACATCTAGTTCTACTCCTGAGCCTACACCTAATCAAAAATATTGACTTAGACCCTAACTAGTCTTACCCTATCTTTTAAACATGCTCCTAACCCTAACCTATTTGACCTAACCATAACCGTAACCATAACCCATCTACCCCTTTCACCCAACCTATTTGACCAAAATTTAAGCTTAACCACTTATCTTAACCCTAAAATTTGAATACCATACCTACATCCTAAATACTTTTAAAAACCCCACCCTATCCTAGCTGACCACCAGTGGTCATGCTGACTATTGATAGTTAGGGATCCCTAGTTCCTAGGATGTTGACCATCAATAGTTAGACCTAACCATCGATTGTCACCTATGTAATTTCCATGGCTAGAATTCTCAATACCCCCAAGGCCCATAACACTATAAAAACTTGTAATACACTAGCTTAAGTAACCTACCCAACTAAAGTGTTATCTAATCACCCTACCTACCCTATCAATATGACACTCTACCCACCATTTTTATCAACACCTCCAAAAAACCTCCCTAGGGCATACTAGCCAAAAATAACAATTTTCACACCTACATGACCCAAGTAAATTCAAAATAATAAAATCAAACTATACTACCAATTTAAATGCACCCCTGCCTCATTTTGTGACCTCCTCTATGGTCTGAGCCCATGGGTAGGTGCCTAGCCATGTCCTCATGCTCCCTACATCCTAGACCCACACAATCACCCACATTCCTTTGGATAATAAGAAACACCCACCTTATCAAATGCCTTCATCACAAAATTCTAAAATCACCAGAGCTTGATCAAACATAGTGAAATAAAACAATGAAAAAATAACTTGTTTTTTACTTTTACCCACTAAATTTTTATGGTTTTCCATGATCATTGATGGTCACATTCTAGGGACCTTAACTATTGATGGTTAGGAAACCCTTTAAACCCCCAATTCTACTTTTTACCTATAACCTATAAAATCCTAACATAACTACACCAAGATCTTACCTCCTTTGGATATGCCTTTATCCCATGAACCTGACCACCTTGTCACCTCACCATTGGTCTATTTTGGCCCATCTGGCATGCAATGTTTTGACACTTTTTTCTTGGTCCTTTAACCATAGTGACAACATTTCCATGTTGACCTTTTTTATTTTTTGCCACCTCACACATACTGATCCACGTGTGTCTCACTAGGAGCACTTCCTACCTCAGATACCCATGATGCTTGACATGTTGGTGTTTTATCCAAGAGAACTTCCTACCTTGGATACCCACTAGAAACATGAACATCACTTAGGAAACTTGAATTTATGATTTTTCTTAGTTTCCACACCTATAGGCGATCACATGGTTCACTCATCACTTGCCTACTTAGTACCAACCCTTATTTTTTACCAACATTAGTAGCCTATTCTATGCACAATCTTGGATATCACACCTTTTTGTCACACATTGTGCATAATTTTGTGTCTCAACTATCTAATCTATCATTCACCCATTTCTTATTACCAACCACCTTTTATCAAACCCCAACCTAATTTCAATTTTCACTCATCAATTCTCAATTTAAGGGGGAATACCTCCTCCCACTCTTGGGATACTAGACCCTTTAACCATACTCTATTTTTTATTTTATAACTCATTTAAATAAGTTACATAATAAAAAGGTGTAAGATATAGACACAAAAAATTTGCACACCTACACTTTCAAATGTCAAAATACCCTTGAACCTACCCTAGGACCTTTGAGACCAACCTACACCTATCAAGCTTAAAAAAACTAATCTTCACTCATTTTCACCTAACTTAATAACCCTAACCTTCAAGACCCTATCCTTATAGATCCTAACCATCGGCAATTAGGGTGACCATCAATGGTTAGCCTTGGGAACCCCTAATCATAAATGGTTAGGATCCACCTTTTAGCCAAGAGTGTGTAAGCTCCATCAAACCATTTATAAATATAATATTGTCTAATTTATGTTTCAATCCTTTGCATGCACAAATAATATTTATATGACCAACTTACATCTTCACTTTCACCTCTTTCTTGTGCATATAAGAGAAAGAGGCATGGGAGGTCAAATATATCTACAATAATTATTAGGAACTCAAGCATTCAGGAGTTTTCTTTTGTATTTCAATTAGGTCAATCAATGTTATTATCATTATTATCCATCTTATTGAGATATAACTCATCATTTCCTCTTAACCAATCTTCTAGGTATTGTTACCCTACTAGAATCAAGCTAGATTCTACCAACAAGCTAACTACCTCAACCACTCACCTAACCAAATTTTGGTAAGACACATACTTGTTTTTCAAGATTCACATGCTTTAATTCCACTTCATAATCAACCCAACCCTTTTCCAACTCTTTAAATTCATCTATGGAATCTCATTATTTAATTATTGATCAAACCCAAAATACACAACCAATCACCAATGGTTAGACCTCAACCATCAATGTTCAGGTATAACTGTTGATGGTCACCCCAATCCTTAATAGTCACATGTGGCACCAAAAACCAACAACCTATTTTCACATATATAACCCCAATAAAATCCATTTTTATATGTTTATAACCACTCATAGACCTTTTTAAAAAAAATTGAAACATACCCCAATCCCTTAACACTGGTATTATTTAGTTTATCACTAATTTGATCATTTATAGTCTATTTTCATAGTAAGAATTCTCATGTTTAGTTTTATTAATCTTATTTAATTGATGCAAGTACCTTATTTCTTATTTCATGAACTTAATTGTGTGAAACATGTGTATTGATAGACCTTAAAGAAGCTCTCACTTTTGGGATCTAGCTATTGCTAGACAATCCATCCAACTCTCTATTTAACAAACAATTTTGTTTTAGTGCTTTCTTATCTACAGGTCTTCTTCTCAATCCAATAAGGATCTATTCAAAATATTCTTATTCAATACACACACAAAAAATTAGATTTTTCAACCATACCCATATCAATTTTCTTTTCTCTCTTTCTTTAAAACTTAAGTGAAAATTTACATGAAATACCAGTCTTATCACTTGCATGCTTTTGATCATTCATAATGTTTTTTAGATAACTTGAGATATTTTAAAATATCAAAAATGATATTACCTTACTATATATCTTCTCTAATTTATATTTTAATGACTCATTTTTTATTACATACCTTACACATTCATCTTCATTAGCTTTTAGGCTTGTAGCTATGACTTCTAATTGATAATTGAGATACTTGACCATATCTTCATGTTCTTTGGTATCTTCATCCATTATTGGCTCAAACACACTAAATTATTCCTCAAAATCATTGAGTTTATATTTCATCTTCTTATTAATCTTCTTCTCAATCTTTAGTTCTTCATGAACATTTGTTAATATGGTCTCATAGTCTACCTCATCTTCATCATCATTTGAACCACACCAAGTAGAATATTTTTGATGTGAGAAACTACCTTCCTTAACCATTAATATATATATATCTTCAATAGGACCATCATATTCATGACCATACTCTAAGTCATTGACATCACTCTCATCTGATGAGTTGTAATCTTCTTTGGTGTAGAGACTCTTTTTGTCCTTGAAGTACTTATTGTCAAACCTTCTAAATCCCTTCTTTATTTTATCAAACTTGAAATTTCTCTTTCTATCATCATGAACTTTATCATGATCTTCATCATCATCCTTATTATACTTATGAGGGAACTTGTTATCAAAATGTCCTATCTCATCATAATTGAAGCATTTGAGGGGTAGCTTACCTTTATACTTTCCTCAACTTATTCTCAATTTCCTTAAAATCAAAACAATTAGTTCATCCTCATCTATATAATAAATGTAATATTATTTTGGTTTATTACCTTGGAGCCTCTTCTTTGGATTCATATTTGTCTTGAATTTTGCTTCCTTATTTGGTCTTATATCATCATTCTTCCTCATCTCATAAGCAGTAAGGACAACATGCAATTTTTCTAACTTTAGTTGAGTAAGATTATGACTTTATTATACAACATATACTTTAGGATCAAAATTGAGGGATATGGGCCTTAATTTATTTTGAACTTTAGTATTTTATTTAATATTCTCTCTAATACCTCTCATGATGTTCACAAAATCATCAACTCTATGTAGAAAGGATGTCATAGTATCTTCTTCATTCATATTAAGACTTCTAAATTACCTTCTCTGAGCCTAAAACTTAGCAAGTTTGACCTATGAATCTCCTTCATAAATGATCTAAACTATGTCCCATATCTATTTAGTAGATTTACAATGTATGATCTTGGTGTAATTAGTCTCTTAAAGACCATAAGTGATAGCATTCATTGCCTTGGAATTGTTCTCAAACAACTTCTTATTTGTAGCACTAGATGGAGGAATAGTAGGATCAATATATCTATCTATAACAAATTTCCAAACATCAAATACTAGAGGCATAATGTATGTCCTCATTATAGAACTCCAAAATGCATAATTGGATCCATTGAATGTTGGTTCTTGCTTATTATACAAACCTCCTTGATGACTACCCATATTGTACCTTGGATCACCTTTAAGTTGTTATTCCTTTACCAAAGGACATTATTTGATACTAATTTATAGAGATATAATCATTGAGATGGGGGTGAATCAATGAGCCTAGATATTTAATTTTTTATTTCAATCCTTTAAACTAATAACCAATAAGCATATATCAACTTTATCAAGTAACATTAACAACAGAGCTCATTCATTCAATACATACACAATATCAAACACATAACACATAGTTCCTATGGGAAACCCTCATGGGGAATGAAACCCACTCTCAATTTTCTAACACATGGACTACTATCCTATAATAAATTTCAAAAAAGAGACTAATCAAATCTTTCAGACTAACAAACCTTGATCATATCCTTCTGACCAAAGGTATTTAGTGAAACACCTATTTTACAAGGAACAACTACCCCTAAGGAAGACCAAGTCATTTAGACACTCCTTTGAACATATCCACCTTATAAATGATGTCTTAAAACACCTAATGATGGATCTCTATTTTATAACCCTTTCACAAACTCTCTCTATCTCATACAGGCCTCTTGCATAGGCATGCCATAAGTTATCTCCTTCTTCACTCAAACTATCCTCATATGCACACTCAAACCTATTTATATATCATAAAACTATAAGATAAATTTTATGACATGAAAAATATGACCTAAAAGTCATACACATAGTCATCAATCTACCATGATCATCAATTCATCAATTGGGCACTCTACCTCTCCTTTGTTCCATAATTCTTGAATGTACCTTGCACAAGTCTCTCTCACAAGTCTTCCACACAAAAGTCTATAAATCATCATCTTTTATTTCATGATATATATAGATATAATGAATTATCAACATCTTGGTTTGAAAAAATACATGCCTTCACCCTTAAGCCATCTTACAAGCATAATCCACTTTTAAATAGGCCTAAGTCACTTTTAGGTCCTATGGAGACCCATTCACTTTTTAATACTTCTCTGAGCATAATATAAGAAAATAGGATCACTTTAAAAATTCATGGACCCATTAAACATGATCTATAGGTACTCTTTAAGTCCCAACAACCATCACAATACCCTTCTACTTAAGCATAATTTGATCAAACAACATTCTGTGCATACAGTCATTATGAATGAACACACTATCACCTTATAAACCTTATTTCATACTTCATAATATTAATAAAACCTTAAAAATTCACTAAAATCATCCTCATAGAGTCTAAAACATTCTCAAATAGCTAATTCATCATGAGATATCGAAATAACATCATAATGATCTCAAATACCCTTCTCTGCTTACTTGCAAAACATGCACAAACACAGTCAATTTTAGAGATCAATATTTTTTTCATTATTTATAATTATAAATTAAAATTAATATTTATATATTTTCATTTCAATCCTCTAAAAATTCTCTTTTTACACCATGAATAAATTATACATAGGTTGAAAGATATGACACAAAAACTAGACACTGATCTTTTCCTTTATAAAATTCAAATATTCAAATTCAAACAGTCAGTTAAAATTCAAACACTGTGCTTGCATCTTGTGTCTTATAAAATTTAGATCAAACTAACACCATTTATATTTTATTAAATTTAATGTATAGACACTGATGCTCAAATGTTAAAAAACTAACATTTGACCTCATCTCATGAATTCTAGCAACTTTGACCTCATGTGCTATGTTGATCTCATGTACATAGCTCAATCTTTAACAAAGATAAAAAAATATCACTTTGACCTCTTGAATTTAATATGCATCATTTAGCTCTATCTGTATGATCACCTTCTAACTATTGATCTTTGGAAGAATCTAAATCTTTATATCTACTCAACGTTAAACATAGAATACTTGGCTCCATTTCCCTACTTCTTAAAATCTTGGAGAAAACATGCATCATCAATGTATTCAAGAGTTAATCAAACATTACCTTGTGAAAAATTGACTAAGTATGGGGACCATTTCAAGTTTTCTAAGTATCCAACTTTGAACCCCAATAACTTCTTTTACACTTAGATGCATGATCTAAAATTTGGACTATATGATCATATTTCAAAAGAGAGTTCAACCATATATCAATATGCTCTTAAAAACTTCACATCTAGATATATCACCATTAAAATACATTCTCAAAAACTCATATCATAGAGCCAACTATACTTAGAGCTTACCTGTGAGGCCAACTTTTACCTTGCATAACTTTTATTACACTTAGTCATATGATCTAAAATTTGGTGCAAAAGATCCTCTCACATATGGGATTTCATCCATATATCAATATACTATTAAAACCTTCACATAAGTGATATATTATTTCAAAAAATAACATACATGGCTCTATTTGAACATAGAAAACACTATCAAAATGTTTGGGAGCCAAACTTTGCACATACATATCTTTTATTGTGTTACATCGCATGACTTGAAATATGGTGCATAATAACTAGGAACAAAACTAAACAAACCCATATGATTAAATTATCTTTAAATATCCACATGTGTGATATATGCCACCATAAAATTATTTACTTAGTTCTTTCTTACCTCATGCAAATCTGGCTAAGTATGGGAAAATATTGTCAAACTACCTAGGAGCCTAAATTTGCACCCACATATTTTTGACTATGCTTAGGTACATGACCTAATATTTATAAAATAAAAACTAGGGACTACTTTTATCACAGCCATATGATAAAATCCCCCTAACTTATTCATATCTGGAAATTGTAATGTCATTAATATACCTACTCAAATTTTCTACCACTGGACCCAAAATGTCTAATTGAAAACTACAGACTACCAGATGAATTCCACTTATGTATACAAGCTATCTATTCATATAAAACCTCTTATAGGACCCATTTACTTTTTGAATATTCTATACTCGTCCTTTAACATCTTTAATCATGTAAAATTTAAGATCAACCAAGACATCTTCAAGCATACTAGGACAAGCATATTGCACACTTTATCATTGTCATTTAGGCTATAAAATAGATTCACCTACTCACTAGGACACCTCTATGACATCATCATGACATAAATGATAATTATCCAACATTAATCCCTTCAAAAAGAAGATATTTTAGATTATAGTTATTTCCTTTTCTTCTTGTTGATGTTATTTTGTTCAAAAAATATATCGATAGTATGTTGCTAATTATATAGAGCCACGCCAAACATAGAGACTGAATAAGTATTTCAATGATGGAAATTTTGGAGGTGACTATCATATAGAAAACATAGCCTTCAATATCATGAGATTAGTCTACTATAAGCTTAGCTTATTTAGTGATTGTCATGCATGGGTTAGGAAACACAAAAAGTGTGCTATGTTTGTATGAAAAATTACACTTGAAACCTTGCCCCTCTCAAAAATTATAATATAATATCAATTTTTCTAATGGGGATTAGACTTTATTGGTCTCATTAACCCCCTTCAAGTGAAGGACATAAATGGATCCTAACTGCTACAAATTACTTCACTAGGTGGACAGAAGTAGTAGTATTGAAAGAATCAAATGAGTATAATGTTTTGGATTTTTATGATGGTTTTATTAATAGATTTTGAGTTCCTTTAAATATTATTTTTTTTTAAATTATGGCCTTTATGGTATTTAAGATCATCCAATGGGTAGTTCAACATGGTTTTTTTCTCAACACTTCATCAAATTATTAGCCATAGGGCAATGGCTTGGATGAGTCCACAAATAATAACATGTTAAAGATCATAAGGAGGAATATTTAAGATAATAAGAGGTCATGACACCTAAATCTAAATTTATCTCTATGGACTAATATGATCACCTACAAAATATCCATATCCAACTCTCCATACAAGTTTGTGTGTGGTAAGGAAATAAGATTTACTATTTCACTTAAATTACCTACTTTAGAACTAATGCATCAACTTGAGCCATTAGAGAATGAACTAATGGAGATTATGTATGTTGAGCTTATGGAATTGGAGGAAGTTCAAAATTAATCCATTTTGGCCATGGAATCCCATCAAGCATAGGTGAAAATATCTTTTGACAAAAGAGATTCTTCCAAAAGTTTTAAAGAAGGATATTTGGTCCTGAAATGGGGTGAGGATGGAGCTAAGACAAGAAGGCACATAAAATTTGGCTCTCTTTGGAGTGTTAAATACACAATCTCCAACTACAAGTCCCATAATTCCTTCCAACTTGTAAATATGGATGGTGAGGATCTTCCTATCCTAGTCAATGGGATACAATTGAAATACTACTATAAAGAAGTTAGGTTCCATGTATATAGTTAGTTTGTCTTTTTTTCCTCCAATTGTTGTTTTAGCACATTAATTTGAATTTTTTGTCCTAAATAAGTGCTTTGTTTTCATAATTAATTTATTATGTTGGTTTCCCTATTTTTTATGTTTCCTCTCTTGCCTTGGTGGTATTTTTATCTTCTTTCAGTCAAATAGGTTTCTTGCAATCCTAGACTAGAAATATGTTTGTTCATGAGTTCAAGAGTATATGAATAATCTTAGTTCTCAAGCATAAAAATCATGCTTCCCAACTGATTCATAAAATATTGGCCTACATACAAATATTCTACATGGATGGATGAGTTGAAAAGAGTTCTGAATGGAATGAGTGGTCCAAAGATCACATATAACTTACAAATATTTTAAAAAACTTTAAGTAAAATTAAAGTGTAGTTTGTTAAATTTTGAAAAAGTAGGTTTTCATGGTGATCATAGAATTTAGGAACATAAATCAAGTTTCCATAGGCCTCAAAAATGCATTTTGATCCTTTAAAGTTTAGCCACAAGTCCAAAAGAACTAGACCATCACAAAAACATCACATAGAGATAAACAAGTGAATCTAGTTGTACATTTGATAAACACACTCATGAAATTAATACCACATGGACATGATGTTATTCATACCTTGTTTATGGTCTAAAAATTTTGTATCTTGATGAGCTTATTATCTCAAGATATAAGCCTTTAAAATTAGACTTGAAGAGTGAAACATGTGCATAGATGTCAAGTTTAAACTATGAAAAATATCTGTTTAAAGTCAAATGTTCCAAGAATAAATACGTAAATAACAAGTTTCAAGACCATGGGATCTCAGATCATATCTAATGGTGCACATCAATTGACAAGGCCAGTGGGCCCAAAAGATCAATAGTATGTGCTTAATCATACTAAATCAGATCAACGATGAGAAGAGGTCGACAAGTCAATGGATCCTAGGAGATAATGAGAAGATGATAAGTTTCTTAGTCATGTTAAACTAGCATAAGATGAATGGTACACATTTGAGTAATGAAAAATAAAATTAATAGTGAATGTTACATGGTACAAACACCTTGAGTTGCAAAACTGATAGAAAGATCCATAGGATGAATATAGAGTTAACATATAGCATAGTTTTGGAAGCCCATATCAAGATTGATGGTTAATATTAATAGTCAAGAGCCAGGTAGTTTGAATGGAGGTCAAAATATGATCCAAGTTGAAATACAAAAAATATTTCAAGTGGATGACATAAAGGAAGACACATTAGACAAAGGAGTTTTCCACCATGATCAGGTAGACTACATAAATGAAATATTAAATCTGATCTAAGTTACTAAGATCAGACCCTAAAAAGCCATCTAACACCATTAAAGCCCTATAAAACTTTTCAAGAGCTTCTAAATGTAGGTTTTATGTTTCATTCAAATTTAAGAGACCCTAGCCTATGGATCTTCATTTGGAATCATAATTATATAAAAACTAATAGGGTGATTGGTTTTCATCCATAATAGATCTATATTCAGGATTTAAAAGCAATGGTAGAATGGTGACTATGTAAAGAATGTTAGAAATAACATCAATGAGTAAGCTCAAGTAACTGCTTGATAATTTGAAGAACATTAATCATGATTGAGTAAGATAGTGGGGCATTTAGTGTTTAAATTTCCTTAGGGAATCATTCATATTTTATGGATTATGACTCAACATCCTTAATTTAATGTCAAAGGTGGTTGCAAAACATTTATTAAGGGCTATCTATTTAGTTCCCTCTCTCTCTCCCCTTTCTTCTATATATTCCATTATCTTTCCCATTAAAAAGGGCTAACTCTTGGATATTTTTATTAGAGGAAGAGACTATTATGCTTTGGCTATGCAAAATTTGTACTATAACACCTATTTGATATAATAGATATTAAAGTCCTCCATTTTCAAGCTGAATTAAAGTGTGTCTTATGAGTTCCTTGATGTGGTTAAGTGAATCTATGATTTCCTTTGCCTTTGTCTAAATTCCCTCACCTTCATGAAGTGTTTGGTATCTCCCACAGGTCATTATAAGTGAATATATAGCCTACTGATTAGTTTGGAAGTGGACAACTACTCTCCCATGCTATATTAATAGCCAATTCTTGCCTTTTAGTGAAACACTTATATGGAAGATTTTCAAAGAGTGAATGAAGTGATGTTTATGAGTCAATAAAGTGTGCTATAGTGTGTCTTGTGCAATAGTAAGTGTTCAAAAAATTAGTACATCACCTCCTTTTTACATGTTTTCATGAAATTAGTGTCTCTTTTTCTCCCTTTTCCAAGTCAGAGGTTAGTGTCGGTGATAGATCCAATAGGAAGCCAACCTTCTCTAGAGGTTTAACCTCACCATAGGACACCCACATCCTAAATTTATTCCCATTTTTTGGCTTATTTAGAGGGATCTTAAATAACTCCCCCCATTGATGCAAATTAAAACCACAACAATAATGAAATCATTGTTATGTAGAAAGATAAGAAAGCAAAATTTTGATAAAATCAACACAAGAAAAAGATAGAATACATAAAGTAGAAAACAAATATACCCATGCTCATAGAATGATTTTGATATGGAAAATGATGAATCTTATACCCACATAGATCAATTCACTGTCAGAAATAATGAATTCACTGCTCTAAATTATGATTTCTCTACTATAAATGATGATTTCACTGTGTTGAATGATAATTTTGTTGTTTCTTAAAAAAATCAATATTAACCTTACAAATAAAATACAAAACATAGAAAGATACTAACAAAACAAAGTTTTGTAATTAAAAACATTGGCTATTTATGTCCACAAGTTTGTTATTTATGCTTCTAAATTCATTTTTACATAGTGAAGTGTACACAACCAAATAGAAAATGTATAATAATAAACTATAGCTTATAAAAACACTCATTAAGATAAGATTAAATTCATATGTAAATATAAAACAAAAAATCAAATGAAAAAAGCTATCTAAATTCAAAAATGATGATCAAAGGATAAAAAATATTAGGGAAGGTCCCACTTGTGCATGCCAAAAATGTGTGAACTAAATTTAGAAGTGCTAATAAAAAAACAAATCTTAATCTAAGCTAAATCCAACCTAAGATAGGGCAACAAACAAAAAAAATATAAACCATAAACTTTATGCTTAAAATGTGCAAGCTTTCTCTATTACGATGTAAATTTGATTTGCTCTTCAAAAATGTGGTGCTCACTCTTTCAATGAAAAGTATAATGGGAATCATTTTAGTGCAAAAGGATTTTTGTATGCTTTGATTCACTTTTTTTCTCTTGTGAATATAACTCTGTTAGCATAGGTCTAGATTCTAATCCTTGAAAATGAAGGTTTTCAATTTTATTTATAGATTTTTGGAGAAAGATCCAATCATGGAGTATTATTTGTACTTATGAAATGATTCAAATAATCAATAGTGTTTAATGAGTCCTCACCCATAAGGATGAAGACCATTTTAAACCGTTGAGAGAAGAATGGGGTTGGTTAATTGAGTTAGTAGGACTAAGTCAAACTTCTTGATAACTTAGGGGATGAGTCATAAGAGGTTGAGAAAGTTGTGGATTTGGATGGGATGAGGGAGAAAAGATGGAATATGTTTGGATGAGGTGTAAAATTCATATTTTTATATTTAAAATAAGGATTTAAGTGTTCATAATTAACTAATTTGACTTATTCAATTATTTAAAATTGGAATGAGATGTGATGTATTATTACAAGAATTATTAAATAGATTTAGGTGCATTTAAAAAATAAATGAAATTTAGGTATTTACATTAATGACCCTGTATAATCAAGTGAGATAGATTTATGGTTAAACATTATCATTTCATTTGTTTGATTTAGTTTACTTGTTTTGTATGATATCATGTTAGAATATATTTATTTATGATATACTACGTGTAATAGATATATTATATAACATGGGTTCTAGTTATCACTCTTTATTCACACACTGTCATTATATACATATCCATGAAGGGGTGGTCATTCCCTAGTTGTGAGATTGTGTGGGGATTGATAGTCCATGGTTGGTGTGGAAAATTACTTGGATGATGCTCTCCCTCCCCTAAGAAATACTTAACTAGTGTCTACACTCATGATTACTTATGGATGATCAAGTTCAATGAGAACCACATGCTTTGTGGATCAAAGTATAATTATTATTTAGACATGTATTATGAATAAAATGTGTAATTTTTGTTATATTTTATTACTATATAGTTGGTTGTAACATTGTTCAATTGTGGCTGAATTTTTAAATATACTTTTATGAAATAAATGTAGTACTAATTTCTATAATCAATAATTGTACTTGATCTTGTGATCATTATATAAATAGATTAACACTTAACCTTGATATTGGTTAGCTTCAACTAATGTATTTGGTTAAAGACTACTATGTATTTTTTTAGTGTGATGGAATTCTATAAATTGAGTTAGTGTAAATGTTTTTTTTTTAAAATTTACCTTATTCTATTAAACCCTAATAGGGTTGTTACATTATTTTTATCAGAGATAAGGATCAAACTCTAGGACTTAATGAGTCTGATAATGCAAACATATTCTCCTATTAATTAATAAGAATAATGGTATGCACTAGACCTAGAGGTGAGGGTACCTCAAACAACAACCCTCCAGTGGATCAAAATCAATTTTCTACTGATAAAATGACAAAGTTGGATTAAATCCTCAAAACCATGCACAAAACTAAGGACCAAATCATGGAGTTAGAGTAGGAAGTACATGGTCATGTTGATGAGAATACTTAGGAAGAACTTGAAGATCATCTTTATAAGTAGGAAAATACTCAATATCAAAGATAGGTAGATGTGCCAAAAGATGTGAGAGCTCAAGTAACTATAGAGCTGGTATGAGATATGAAAAAGGTGAATCCACCCAAGTTTGATGAAATAATTTTGAGAGATAGAGTTAAAGTGTAGATAACATAATTGGAGAGCTATTTCAAGATTAAAAAATACTCTCAAGTCACTAGTAATTTTGGGATCTTATCATCTTACTAAAGAATCAATAATTTTGTGGGCAAATAAGAATCTCAAGATGAATCTTGACTCTACCACCACCACTTGGGAGTAGTTTGTGACATTGTTTAGGTCATGGTGACTTCCTTAACTATATTTTTATTATAAGATGATGGATTTTTGTAACCTTAATCAAGGAGACCTTTATGTGAATGAATAATGGGAACAATTCACTAAGTTCCTAGAGTATGTCCCTCTATATCAAGAGGATGAGATGTTTCAAATTAGGAAGTTCATTATGGGATTAAAACCCTAAATTTATTGTGAAGTGGATATACATGGGCCATTTACCATGGATAAAGTATTTGATAAGGTAGTTACGTAGGTTTATAATTATAAATCTCTTACTTATATTAGAGATAAATTCAAGAAGTTTAGAGGTCCTAAATTTTTTTTCAAAAATAATAATTGGAAGAGGAGTGGAGACTCTAATAATTAATTCAAGAACCAAAATGCTAAGTTAAGCAATAAATTAGGAAATAGGAAACCTAGAAATGGTTTCAAGGGAGGTTTTAATGGGAACCAACAATTAGATAGGATATGACCACCTATTGAATGCTTAATCTATGGAGTTAATCATTATAATAGAAAGTGTACTCAAGGTAAATCAGATGGTAAGAATAAGGGTTCTACTTCATAATAAGAAACTTATTAATAGAATATTAATGCAACTATTGAAAATAATCTAACTGAGTTTTAAAATTATCTTATTGAATTGATAGCTAATCATCCAATTTCTATTTTGATTGACAAGTGTCTAGTGGAAGATGAGATCAAGTTACCTAAATTCAATATAATAGTGGATCTATGCTATTAGGGTCATATGATGTGATCCTAAGAGTTAATTAACTTTTAGTTAATAAATCTAAGTTTGATTTATATCTCAATAAGATAGTGTTCATATGATTTTAGAAACTAGGCATGACTTTAGGGCAAGAGAAGAGATTTAAACCTTAGGTAAATTTCTATAATTTAACTCAATAAGGCTTAGAGAAAATGATGTCAAACATTTATTGTTAAAGTAAATTAAATGGATGAATATAAGGAACCATCCATTTAGGATTATCATTTCCCTATAAAATTTTAATATGTGTTTCCAGAGGAAATGCTAGAGTTACCACCCAAACATGAGTTTGAATTCTTGATTGACATAATACCCAAATTTGAAGCAAAATCCAAGGCACCTTGAAGGATAATAACTACAAAATTGGTTTATTTAAAATATCAACTTCAAGATTTATTATCGTTATGGTTGATTCGATTGAGTGTGTCATCATGGGGTTCACTAGTGGTGTTTATTAAGAATAAGGATAATACTCTTGGTCTATGTATTGATTACAAGATGTTGAACAAGGTGAAAATAAGGAATAGGTATCCATTATATCTCATTAATGATCTCTTGATGAGATGTGAGGGGAAAAAATATTCTCTAAGATTGATCTTCAAGTAGGGTATCATTAGCTAAGAATCTAAGATGAGGATATTACTAAAACAACATTTAAAAATTGATATGGGCATTATGAATTCATAGTGTTACCTTTTGGGTTAACAAATTCTCTAACAACATTTATGAATCTCATGACAATGTGTTCAAGTATTATCTATACCACTTTATGTTATTTTTCATGGATGATATCCTCATATATTATAATAATGAGGAAGAACATCTTCTTTATCTAGAACTAGTTTTGTAGTTTTTATGGAAGCATAAATTGTATACTAAGTTTTCTAAATGTGCATTTTTATAGATGAAAGTGTAATATTTGGGACACATTATCTTTTTAGATGAAATTTTAGTTTATCCAATGAAGATAAGAACCATAATGGTGTTAGAGGTATAATCACTAAGAGGGGGAGGTGAATTAGTGATTCAAGATAATCCAATTCAATTCCCAAATCTTAAACATTTAGTATACATCAACTTGATCAAGAAACATAAACATGAAATCACATACATCTAAAGCATACATAAGATCATACATCACCTGAACACATCATATATGTGGGAAACCCTCTTGGGGAATAAAATCCACTAAATCTTGAAATATGGACTTTAGTCTTATAAAACAAGATCTAACATTTAGACTAGAAAAAATGATCAAGGAACACTCATCCCTTATTTTAGTGAGATACCAATCCCACAAGAAACTATATCCCCTATCTAGTTAAGAACTCATAAAAACTAGACCTTTAACAAGCTTAATCTTGAAGGGAACCAACCCCCTAGGCAACTAAGCACCCATTCAGCTACCTTGAATAGATCATCTTAAACACCTATTTTTTCTCTTAAAATAATGATGACCACCTTTGTCTACATTCTTCTCCTCTAATCTCTCTCAAACTATCTCTAGAACTAACAAATTCAAACTCCCTCTTCTAGGCTCATTAGGTCTAATGACCTATGTGTCCTCCTACATCAACTTAAAAACAAGCATGTCTAATATTTTTCACACTCTGATGGTCCTTACTAACTTGTACCTTCTCTTTCAAAGGTTCTCTCCTTCACTTGACTCCACACACACAACTAACATAATTAGTCCAATTAGACATTATACTTATCCACTCTCTTCCTTTAACCCATCTTGGTCAGCCAAGATGCTTTACATATTTTATATATCTTTTAAATAGGTCCTCATAGACATTACATGTAAGAAAAACACTCTTTATAGGTTGGCCATTACCTCTTTAGCCCCAAACCACCATTAGGTCTTGGTGAGACCTAAAATAATTAGGCTTCATAATCACACATTACATGTGAAACTACTTGGATAGACTTAATCCTTTACCAACTATTTGAATACATAAAAAATATTTTCAATATCCCCTTATTTAATCTTATATGGTTCCATGCCACCTATAAAACCAACTCAACACTCAAACCTACCAATTATGTATATTTGTTCTTCAGGTCTTCATATATAAAAAACATAATTTCAAAACTCTAAAGCAAACACTCAAGTATTTCACATATACATATGATTATGTCACATAGGTTAACCCATCAAGTACTCTAATCCACCTCTATGTGATTTATATACTTCAACATATGATCTAAGAATTCAATTCAACTCTCTCAGAATGACCATTCAGATTGGTCACACACAATCAAACTAAAGTCAAGATATTTTGACTCTCTATAACTGATCAAGGGAATATCATGACAACCACTATATTATCATAATCCTTAGATACTTATATAACATTTTTGTACTCATTTACTTCCTTAAATATACTCATAACACCTTCAACTTACCTCTACAAAATGGTCACTCAAACTATCAGTGCATTCAATAAACATACTCAGCTTCTAAGACTTTGTTCATACTAAATATGGATTGGTCAAACATTGAAAATAAATACAAATAGTCTTCATGGAGTCTAAAACACTCTCCAATAGGTATTTCATCTTAATAAATCAAAATACTATCAAGAAAAACTAAATTATCCTTATCAGGTCACTTGTAGAACATGATCAAACACATAGTCAACTTTGGATATCAATATATTTGATTGTATGGACATTCAAAACTTATAACCAATGTCTCTAGATCCACCTTGGAGTCCTTTAAAATTTTAAATTTAAAAACACCATGAAATTTGTCTTAAATCAAAATATATAGTGTAAATACTATAGGCTAATTTTTCCCTTTGTGTATTTGAATATTCAAATTCTAATGATCACTATTCAATGTAAACATTTAAGACATGTGTCTTTATATCATGTTCTCGCATAGCTTGATCAAACACACTTCATAAATATCCTTAGAAGTACCCTAGTATTTTAATATTTAATTATCATCATTGATCATTGATCTGTGATTCTATGATTAAGACACTTGGTACCCTCTCGTGCCTTTTGAGCACATTGACTATTTGAGTCCAATGAACTTTCATCACTTGGAAACCCCACATTCCTTATGAGCATCCTTCGACATATTGATATAATACACACCATTGGATCACTAATGTCAAGATCATGTTCTCTATTATATTATTATCTATTTAGATCGAATGCTTGTTATTAGATCTATGATCTGATTAAATGCTCACCATAGATCTTCGATAATGCAAATTTGTCTAAGTATGTGAACCACTACAATCTTCCTAGAAGGCCAACTTTGTACCTTAATAGTTTTTTCTATGGTTAACCTCATGACCTAAAATTGTAACCACTTAATCACCTTTCATAGGGGAATCCATCCATGTATCAATATACTCTTGAAAACTTCACACATGTGAAATATGATGTCACCAAACTGCTTACTCATCCTTATCTATCAAGATAACTACTTGAGCTTAGACATTCATATGACTATTTTGATGAACTCCATTCACTTTGATAAGCACTATAAGCACTCATAACATCCCATATGGTCTCTATAATATGTCCATACCATTAATATCATCCATCAATTGCCTCACTAAGTCAAACATTGAAGCTCATTAAATCACACTTTATCATTGTCATTCTAGCACACATGACACCTTATCAACATCCTTGGTCACCGTATAGACATCATTGACAAACCTCCAACAATATCCCACTTTGTCATTTATGTTAAACACCAATACAAAGCTTATGATAAGACTCTATCTTTCTATTAATTTACTTTCTCCCCCTTTGACATAATGATAAAATGGGATCAATTCCTTGTCCTATAGACCTAAAAAAGACTTCAAGGACCAATAATAGGAAAGTACCATCTCTGAGAGATGATATAAACTCCCCCTAATATTGTGCATACCTCTTCTTACCTTGAGCTTCTCAAACATGCTCCATGAGTACACTATTATTTGATCATACATAGCTTCTATGAAAACAAAACATACATGAACATCAGAAACTATAGGAACTTACCTTGAAAACATTAAGAGGGACCCCCCGTAAGTCACATGAGCTTAGGTACCCTTTGATCACCTTTATATCATCTCCAATCATGAATAAATAACATAATTACCTCCATAACTTCTCTCTCAGATTCAACTACATAGTCCTCTTATCTTAAGGCCTAACTATTTACAAAGCTCTCCCTTTGTTTATGCATGAGGATTTAATACATTGTCAAAGCACTTGACTTGATTTGATCAATTCATCATATCAACATGCTTGATTTCACATCTATAGAATACTTCTTCATATTTACACCATGATTGGAACATCTCACATATGATCCTCCTTATATCATGCACACTTCTTCAATCCTTTCAAACTATTTGAGTTACCTCCCTTTAACTCCATGCTTCACATGGATCATGATATCCTCAACAACTATTCTTAATTAGCTAGATCTATTAGAAAATATTCAACACTTTCTATGAAATAGAAGATTTTGACAACTCACCATCTTTGATTAGACACCTAAAAATCCCATTCCCTACTTGTAGCCCTTCCATACAAAGATTCATTCTTCACCATACTAACCAACTATATCATCCATCAACTATTTACCAAAACTTTGACATTAGGATCACTATCCTTAAATATATCTTTTGAATCATTCCATCACAACACTTTGGAGTAGTTACATAAAACTCATTTTTCCCCCTTAGCCAAACACATTTTGAAATGATCTTTCTTGTCCTGCAACATCAACCAAAGATCAACTAACATTCACTATGATTCCTCTTTTTGTAAAGTGTCTCTTTAAAGCCTAGATAGAGACACCCTATCCCAAAATGTCCTAGAACAATATGAAACCAAGAGTTTCCATAACTCCTCATATTCCTTCTCCTCCCTTGTCATCTGATACTGATAGTTCTTCTTCTTCTTAGGATTAAGAGAAGCAACATGCTCATCCATTATAATATTCTCCTTTTCTTCTAATATTGGATTGACAACATATGGAGACAACAAAGATTCATGACATACCTTTTCCACTGAAGAAAGAACCACATCAATGGGCATTAAAAACTCATGTTATTTACATTAAACTTGCATAATAATAATAATAGGATGTTCTCTTGGATCCATACATACCTCAAAACTAGCCTCAATTAACACTTTGGTCTTTTCCTTAAGCTTGACTTGAACTAAATTTTTATTCTCTTTTTCTATCTAGAGAGATGACACATTATCTTGACATTACTAAACCTTCTTCATATTTGATTCCTCTTTTGATTTAGTAGGTAGTCCACCTTGATATTTTATCTCAAATAAATTAGTTTTATTGGTCTTTAATTCCTTATGATTCTATACCAAGGATTGACCTTCCTTGAGCACACTAGGATGTCCATGCACCTTTTTACGACTTGAGAGATTTCTTACACAATATATTATAATATGACCAATTTGATGACAACTGAAACATATAATATCTTGTTTCTTAGGTTCATTATGCTCAGGCTTGACTATCTTAGGTTTCCATACCTATGTTAGTATTTTTCCATACATTTTAGGGTAAAATCTAGCAATATGTCCCATTTCATGACAATTATAGAAGACTACATTATCCATACCTCTAGCTAACCAACTACTCTTCCTTCCACATTTTTTTTCCTTATGACCAAACTTGTGAAAAGTATGACAATGACCATTAAAATATCATTTTTACCTCATGATGCTTGGTTTCTTGATGGATCTTTTATTATTAATCTTGGTGATTGCATCCTTCTTATCTTGAGTTAACCTCTCTTACTCTTTATCAGTCTTATTTACCTTGATAAAAAATTGTTCATGATCATCCTTTAATGAATCTATATTGGTTTTTAATTGAATGATCTCATCCTCTTTAGCTATCATACATGAACATGAAACCTCTAACTAAATTCTGAAAACTTGGATAGTCTCCTTATTCCTATTGGCTTCTTTAACCATGTCATCCTTCAATCTAAATGGTTGATCTTTAATAATATTTATAGAATAAAGATTGGACTTCAACTCATCATGCTCACCTTTCTTTGAACTCAACTTGGCATTTGTCTCTTCTAACAGAGTCTTGAGATGTTTGCATTCTTCCTCTTTTGAAATTAGATTAGTCTTTGTAACCCTTAATTAATACTCAATAATTTTGATCTTATCTTTATCTTTTTTTGATCTTGAGCTTTCTTTCAATGATTCTAGATCCTTATTGAGCTTGATGCACTCATCATTAATATCCTTAAAGCTTGAGGCCATAATATTATTATGAGCTTCTTCTTGATCATACTCTCTCATCTTACCTCTATACTTATCAAAAATTGCCTTAAGCTAATTGAAATTTTCTTCACTTGATTTTAGAAATTCTTAATTAACCTCCACTTGAGCCTTAAAATCTTTACTCTCTTTATTTAATTGCTTATCCATATTGTACCTTAGATCACCTTGAAGTGGTTAAACTTGTAAAGAAGGTCCTTCTCTGATACCAATTATTAGATCTATAATCATTGAGGGGGGTGAATAAGTGATAAAAGATAATCCAAATCAATTCCAAACTCTTAAACATTTAACATCAACTTGATTGAGAAACATAAACATGAAATCACATACATCCAAAGCATATATAAAATCATACATCACTTGAACACATCATATATGTGGAAAACCCTCTTGTGGGATAAAACCCACTAAAATATGCAAGATGGAATATAGTCCTATAAAACAAAATAAAAAATTTATGCCAACACCAATTGATCAAGGAATACCCATCCCTTAGTTTAGTGAGACACCAATCCCATAAATAGCTATGACCCTTGTCTAGCTGAGCACCCACAATAACAAGACCTTTAGTAAGATTTATATTATAAGGATGAACCAACCCTATAGGAAACTAAGCACCCACTCAGATACCTTGAAAATATCATATTAAACACCTATTACTACTCTCAAACTGATGTTAACCACCTTTGTCTACAGTCTTCTCCTCTAATATCTCGTAATCTTCCTTTAGGATTAACTTGCTCAAACTGCCTCTTCTAGGCTCATTAGGTCCAATGACTTATGTGTTCTCTTACATAATCTTAATTATACAAGTATGTCTAATATTTTTCACACACTAATGGTCCTAACTAACATATACCTTCTCTTTGAAAGGCTCTCTCCTTTTCTTGACTCTACACACACAAATGGCATAATTAGTTCAATTAGACCTTGTACTTATACCACTCTCTTCCTTTAACCCATATTGTTTATCCAAGATGATTTACATATTTTTTATAACTTTGGAATATGTCCTCATAAATGGTACATGTAATAACCAGAGTCTTCATAGGTTGTCCATTACCTCATTATCCCCAAACCACCATTAGGTCTTGGTGAGACCTACCACAATTAATCTTTCATACTCACTCATTACATATGAGACTACTTGGATCACCTTAATCCTTTAACAAAGATTCAAACATATCAAACCTATTTATAATATCCCATTTTATACTCCCATATGGGTCCATACCAGTTGGAACAACAACTCAATACTCGAACCTACCAATTATGTCTCCTTGTTCTTCAAGTCTTCATATATAAAAAATACAGCTTCAATCTTCTAAAGCAAACACTCGAATATTTTAGGTATCCATATGATTATATTACATGGCTGAAACCTTTAGGACCTTTGATACATCTCTATTTTATTTATATAATTCAACATAAAATCTAATCACTCATTTCAACTCTCTTAGAATGACCACTTAGACTGATCACACATAGTCAAATTATAATTAAGCTTTTTTGACTCTCCACAACTGATTAGGGTCATATATTTATAAAAAAAGTATTATAATAATATTTTATTACATATATAACATCTCTATTCTAATTTTATTCCTTAGCTCTACTTAGAACACCTTCAACTTACCTCTACAAGATGGTCACTCAAATTGTCAGTGCAATCAATAAACATAGTCAACTTCTAAGCCTTTGTTTATCCTAAATTTTGACTATTAAAACCTCAAAAAACCATAAATATAGTATTAAACGAGTATAAAACACCCTTAAATAATTATTTAATCTTAAAACATCAAAATATTATCAATAATATCTCAATTATCATTCTTAGGTCACTTATAAAACATGGTCAAATACATAGTCAATTTTGGAGCTCAATATCTTTGACTATTCAAACATTCAAAAATTATAACCAATGTATCTAGATTTATTTTGGATTCCTTTATGATTTTGTATTTTTAATTATCATTAAATTCATCTTGGATCAAAATATAGTAGTATTCTCCTTTGGTGATTTGAATATTAAAATTCTAATGGTCACTATTCAATAACATTGTAGATACGTGTCTTCATCTCATGTTCTTGCATATCTTGATAAAACACACTCCATCAATATCCTTATAAGTATCTTAGTCTTAAAATATTTAACATTCACCATTTATCATGGATCTATTCTTTTATTATTAATACATTTGGCACTCTTGCACACCTTTTGAGCACATTGACTATTTGACTCCACTGAACTTTTACCACTTGGCAGCCCCGTGTGCCTTCTAAGCATCCTTTGACATATTGAATAAATACACACCATTTCATAAATAGTAATAATATCATGTTCTCCATTAGATCATTATCTATTTATATTAAATTCTTTTTTTTATATTTGAGATCTAATTAAACACTCACTATAGATCTTCGATAATGCAAATTTGGCTAAGTATGGGAACCACTACAATCTTTCTAGAAGGCCAAATTTACACCTTAATAAATTTTTATATGCTAAACCTTATGACCTAAAATTTTGACCACATGATCAAATTTTATATGGGAATCCATTCATATATCAATCTATTCTTAAAACCTTCACATGTGTGAAATATGATGTCGTCAAACTCCTTACATAGCCTTATCTATTAAGATGAATACTTGAGCTTAGACATCCATATGATTGTTCTGATGAATTAATTTCACTTATATAAGAACTTTAAGCACTCATAACATCCCATAGAGTCTTTTAAATATGTCCATACCATCAATATCATTCATAAATTACCCCATTAAGTCAAACATTGAATAACCATGCAAGAACACTGAAGCTCTTGAAACACACTTTGTCATTGTCATTCTAGCACACATGACACCTTATCAACATCCTTGGTCACCTTAGAGGAATATTTTACAAAAATATAACAAATTAAATGGCCAACACCTAAAAATGTGCATGAAGTCAAGATTTTTATAGGTTTAATAGGTTACTATAGAAAATTTGTTCCAAATTTCTAAAAGATAGCTAACCCAATTACCTTTCTTTAGCAAAAATAATTATAGTTTCATTTGATCAAACAAGTGAAAAAAATCCTTTTATGATCTAAAAATGAGGATTAATTCAACACCATGATAAGATTTCATGGTCTTAATGGTTAGTTTTTAGTAAACATAGATGCATCTCTAGATGGACTTGGAGGAATTCTTATGCAAGATTGTTTAGTTGTGGCATACGAGTCCAAAAATCTTAATCCTTATGAGGTAAATTATTCCCCTCATTATATGTAACTTAATTCAATAGTCTATGCCTTAAAATTTTGGAGGTGTTATCTATTGGGGAAACCATTTGAGTTCAATAATGACAACTTGGGACTCAAGTATATCTTTACAAAACTAAACTTGAATACACATTAGAGATGATAGTTAGAATTTTTGTCTCATTATTATTTTGATATTAACTATATCAAGGGTAAGGAAAATATATTTATATATGCCCTAAATTGTAGAAGGTACATATCAGCCTTGGCTACTATCAGTACTTTTCATGATTAGGTAGTTAAATTATCCCAATGAATTCTATGATCATATTAAGAAAGAATTGTTAGAGGATTCTCAAAATGCTATGTTTAAAGGATTAAATTTGGAGAGTGATGGTATTTTGAGGTACAATTTTAGGATGTATATGCCTAATATAGAGAATTTGAGGAGTAAATTACTAAATGAATTGCATAATGTCCTATATTTAGGACATCCTAGAGTAACTAGGTACATGGATGAGCTAAGACCTCTCTATTTATAGAAATGGATTAAAAATGATGAAATATATTTTATATCTCATTATATGAAGTGTTAGCATGTACATCTGGTAGGATTTTTATATCCTTATGATATATTATAATGTATGTGTCAGGTAATTAGCATGGAATTTTTCCAAGGCCTACCATTATCATAGAACTAACATGATATGATCTTAGTGGTAGTAGACAAACTAACCAAGGTAGCTCACTTCATACCAAGAAACTTGAATAATGATACACCTATGATTGTGAATATATTCATGAAAGAGGTATACTAATTTCTTGTATTTTTAGAAAAGATCATTTCTAATTGAGATTCGAGAATGACTTCTAGATTTTTGTTAACTTTGAATTCAGTTGTGTGTATGTAGTCAAATATCAGTAATGCATATCACCTAGAAACATATGGAGAAATAGAAAGGGTTAATTAAGTTTTATATGATCTCTTTTATATGTATTGTATGGATCAAGAACATAAGTGGGAGGATTACTTTCCATTCATTGAGTTTGCCTATAATAATACATATTAATCAACATTTAAAATAGCTTCGTTTGAGGCATTATATGGAAGGAGGTGTATAAAAATGATTAGTTGGGATAGATTGGAAGATAAAGTAGTATTTGGACCTAAAATTCTTGTGGAGATGGAAGACCAAGTTAGAAAAATCAGGCAAAGGTTGGCTAAGGCCAATGATAGACATAAAATTTATACTAATATAAAAAGAACAACAAGGTCATTTTTATTGGTGATAAAGTATTTATGTGGGTTAAGACTAATAAAATATTTATTAATTTTGATAAATTAGTGAAGATTTCACCAATATATGTGGGACCCTTTCAGGTTCTAGAAGTGATTAATCTTGTAGCATAAAATATTTCTTCTCCACCAACTCTAACTCTCTAGCATAATATTTTATATATGTCATATCTTAAAAAGTATGTTTTCTATCCTTCACATGTATTATAATAGAATGATTTACATTTATAGTTCCCAAGGTGGTCACATTAGAATTATTAATAATAATTGACACTCACAAACTCAATTTATGTAATAGAGAAGTGTCACAATGTTAGGTCTAATGGTACTAATATTCTAAAGATAATGCCACTTGGGAGGATTATGATGAGTTTTATAGATTATTTCCACATTTGTTTACTTAATATGTTTGTTGGATATTATTTTATTTTATGCTAAATAATGTTTAATTTCAAAATTTATGTTGTGATAAGTGTCACTGGGATGATGACCAGCTTTAGGGGGAAGGATGTTACACCATGATTCCTCTCTGGACTTAATAACCTATTCATTAGTGGATTTTATGGTTATTGTTTAGTTAATTACTATTTTGGTTAAAAATGATTTCATATAATAATGTATAGACAATTATATGTAGCTTATTTACATGATAATTAACTTCTTAAGCTACTTGTACTTGTATGTTATGTATATGATGGTCATGTTTGTTTAATTCATAATAGCAATATAATATGGATTTTATATTGATTTAGGATAACTACCTTTATTTTTTTGAGGTGGATGTAAGATAGATCCATCCCTTATAATATGATAGAGGGAGATCATCATTGGAGAGGGTGGTGTAGCTAGAGACATTAGTGGATGATATAATGGAAACTAAGATCCCTGCACACACCACAAATAAAATAATATACTTTTAATCATTGTTTGAATTAATGGATTATAGTATGATTTTGGCTGTTATTATGTTATCTACATTTGAAAATGGTTGATTCTCATGTTTATCTAGTTGTGTGTTTTCTAGGATGAAATTTAGACTCTTATATGTTATATTACTTAGCTTATAAAATGTGATGATGTTTCCATAATGTGTAATTAGAATGCAAGGATATCTCTAGTGTGATATGAAGTATAATCTGTTATCTTGAGAAGTGGTGTCTTGTTTATAAGAGACATTGATATAGAGATAGGGAACTTAATTGTTTGTGTTAGTTTATTTTTAACTTTAATAAGGTGTGGTTAGTGGTAATGTTTAAATGGCTATTTTTTCTAAGTCAAAGTTATAATATTTAAATCATTATTAATGCTAATAATAGTAATAATGTTTAAATGGTTGTTGGAAAATTAATATTATTATGAAATCATTGTTAATACTAATATGCATAATTCATGAAAGGATAATTATTTTTAATTGTAATGTTCATTAAGTTAGGGTTATTATTGGTGTTGACTTGAACTATTCAAACATCATGCAAAATAAAACACTATAGTTTTGGGTTGCATGGACTATCTTCACTGAGCTCACTTTTAGTTTGGTGGAGGAATTTCAGAGGTTTGTTA